>CAIGQW010031024.1:7573604-7598093 GCA_903798125.1 Danio choprae
ATTATTATTATTATTATTATTATTATTATTATTATTATTATTATTATTATTATTATTATTATTATTATTATTTGTAAATCTCCAAAAATAATCACTAACACCCCACCATAGGATCCTCTTTCCCTTGGATTTCGATCATTTAGGTGCACGGTTTGGTTCTAGGACATCGAATTGTGCTTAAATGCTCATGCGAGAGAGAATATTCTGGCCTCTTTTTCTCCGAGTGGCTTAGAAAACCAAAGGCCCAAGGTATGTTGGGAATATTAGAGCGTGTGTAATGCGGGTGAACATCCTCCCTGCATGAATGCAGCATTAAATCAATATTCTGCAACGCTTCCCCTTCTTGACTTATTCACTTGACTGCTGTCATGTTCCGCCACGTGGCCTGTGCAGTTGTTTTCAGATTTTTGTGATGCCCCCCTCATCTGAATGCAAGAGAAGAGAGAAAAAACTGATAAGAGAAGAGAAAAAAACCATTAGCGTACATTAGCTTTGACAGGCATTTGAATTGCACCGCACCTGCTACTGGCAGACCGATCATCAGCATTTTTTTCTACTCTTGGAATTACGTGTTTTTGCTTCTGGTTGGTTTGCTATGGCCAACCATTGTAGCTTCTTTAGAGTTTTTACCAGAAGTTAGCTTTGTGTTTCCTTTTTACCATTTAGCCTCTCTAATGCTGCAGCAGTGTGCAAACAGTTAAACAAATCAAATACACTCAAAAAATGACTTTTGCTGCTTGGTCAAACTACTTATTTAAAATGAGTTGAAGCAACACAATTCTTAGGTGTTTTTTTGGGGGGACAACTTAAAAGTTTTATGTTCAGTCCACATAAATTTGAAAAAAGATTAAGTTAACTTAATCAGTTTGTGTTGGGACAACATGAAAGAATTCTGTGGAACCCAGGATTATTTAGTGTAGCGTAAAGCTTGCAACTAAAAGTACACTGAAAAAAATGGTGTCTGCAAAATGGCTGCAAACTATTTATGTGTTGAATTTAAACAAACAAATTACATTTACCAATGTTTAACTTGATTTGTGTGTTTAAATTCAGCTCAAATAAATAGTTTACAACCATTTATTTATTTATTTTGGCAATAGTCCCTCAATTAATCAGAGGACGCCACAGCGGAATGAATTTATCTAGCATATGCTTTACCCAGTGCATGCCCTTCCAGCTGCAACCCATCACTGGGAAACACCCATACACTCTCATTCACACATATACACTACGGATGATTTAGCTTACCCAATTCACCTATAGCACATGTCTTTGGACTTGTGGGGGAAATCTGAGCACCCGAAGGAAACCCACGCCAACACGGGGAGAACATGCAAACTCCACAAAGAAATATACAATATCAACAAATAACTTTAGAGACTAAGTCTCTGAAGATGAACAGAAATGCAACTTGTATTAAAATGTAATGATGAAGAAACTTACAAATAAAATGTTGTGGAGTAATTTGAACTCTTACATGCATGTAAAGCATATTAATTAATGAATTAATTAGATAAAGTGTAAAACACCTAATGTTTGTAAACAGATAATCAATTTATTAAAGGCAAATAAATATAAATCTTGATATAGTTTTTTCTGATTGCAAACATGACAACAAATAATGCTATTAGATAAAAAATAAAATAAAAGTGTAAATGTTAAAATAATTACATATATATGTACCGTTTCCCATGTTAATATCAAACATATTATTGTCTCTAACCAAACGTCGGAAAAAAATTGCATGTGGTAGAACCGCATTTTCCACACCAACACCTACGAATGCGATGTTATATATTAAAACAACACCACACCATGACTTCTATGAGTCAAAATCAGAACTTCCCAAGCAAACCTCAAGATCTGTGTATGCTGCTAACCAAAAAAAAACCTTGCAAAATTGCTAAAGTGCCACATTGGCAGTTTCACTCAAAATCGGATTTAAAAAAAAGGAAAACTGCACAAAATCTATCAGTTTAATAACGTCCTGCATGTTGCCTACATGAGCTCCACAGTGGTTTGCTACCCTGTCCATCTGTTTTGAAGACCTTGCTATTGGCAACACGATGATATTGATGGGCTATTTAACGCTTGTCTCCTCTGCCTTGCGACACTGTAGCCACAGGTTTCATCCAAAACATACATACGCGCACAGAACCCCTAGGGACAAGTGTGGCATCTGCCCCGGACTCTGTGCCAAAAACAAGGGGAAAGAAAAACCCTACTGCTCCGAGCGACAGTCTGCCAGTTGAGCGCACTGAAGACCCTGGCAGGCATCACGGTTCAGCTGAGAGATGCTGATAAAATCCACCCGGGTTTGCCTGTGGACACCTTCAAAGAATGCTATATCTCTAGAAAAATGACCTGGGCCCTAAAATGCAGCCTGGCATACGAGTGCAATATGCCTTGAGACCCAGCATTATCTGTTGTGAAGAAAACCTAACCTCATTACACTGTACTTGCCGTACGAGATATCTGTGGAGTTAATGGAGGTTATTAGATTCGACTTCTCGATTTAGGTCTCCGGCAGCCACTGTAATTATTTCGGTTGGGACTGATGGATGACGAAGTGGAGCTCAAGGTTTCGGTTGTCATTTTGGTCAGCCAGGTTTCATAAAGAGGCTCAATGACGATTCATATGTGGGAACCGAAAAATCATCATTCTCAGAGAGTCCAGGCTCAAGGTGTTCCCGATTTCAGATCACATGAGAAAATTCATGACATTATGAAAATTTTTCAGTTAATGCAATAACGTCAATACAAATGTTAAAGGCACTGCTTGATGCTATGTGAAGCCAGGTTGGGTTGTTTGGCAGAAATGAAAGTGGTCCCATCTCCTGATGCCTCACATCAAGTGACAGATTTACTTGAATTAGCCTGAGAGTTTGAATCCATTAAAGCACCAATGGGAGTGTATAGTCTTAAGGGTGATTCTGGGAATAGTCTACAAATAAAAGAACAGATGCAGCCAGATCATTTCCAATAATGACCTGCAAAATCTACCAAAAGCAATGTGAAGTTAAAATAATGTGGCCTGGTATTTAATCTGTTGGCATAATGTCTTTTTTGGCTATGAACCTCTCTGTTTACTGAACACACGTTCACAATTAAAATTTTCTACAAAAATGATAGCAGCATTTCTGGTGCAAAAAGGCTCTTCCTTTAAAAATTGAGCAAACAGGTTGTTTCTGCAGACAGCTTATTAAAAATGATAGTTTAAAGTTAAGCGCCCTCTATAGCTAGCATAATATAAATGACAGAAACATGTCTTGCGTGTCCTCATTAAATTAATGTATTTAAATTTAATTTTAAAGTAATTAACGACTTTCCCCCTTATTCACAAAATCTATATTTTACTCATTTATCTGAGGTTTTGAACTTCATTTACAGTTTATTATGTGTACTCTCAGGAATTGAAAGCAGGATTGTTGTACAACTGCAACTCGATTCCCCCAGTAAAGCATCACAGATTACACAGTGTAAAGGGCACAATGTGTTATGTCTTACCCATGTTAGGGGCATTATTTTAGTAAATGCTTTTATGGATAATATTATTCACCAGGTAAGTGATAAATGACCTATGTGGTTGTGTACATGGAAGGACAGGCTGTAAAGGTACATTTGAATGATAAGAGTAACTAAAATAAGAATAAAAAATAAAATATAAAAGATTGGCTGCTTGTCAAATGCTGGGGAAACCACACTGATTCGTGGGAAAGCATCCATCTCTCAACTTTCAAATACCGCTGCAACCTAAATCGATGTTATTGATGTTACCTTTAGTAATGTTAGCTTAGTTAGTTTTATACAGCCATGTTTGTATGAGTGTACTCAAATGAATAACAATGCTTCAGAGCTGAAGTGACTTGAAACCTTCTTGTCTTCAAGGTGAGCTTGGTCAAGATTTAAAAAATCTGGGATCATTTGCCCTCCCCTCCCAATTATGTTCCTCTAAATATGTGGATAACCCCACTTTTCATAATTCAAAAAGATCCCATACCTTGGAATATTATCACTCATTATAAATTGTAAATTGCCACTATACAAAGTGTATGAATAATTTGAGACAGTCACATTCAAAATTGTACACTGTCTGAATAGATGCTTATTTTGAATAAATCTACTTCTTGACAACTAAAAAGTATGAATGTTATAATGTTAATGTTATAATCATTTGACCTGTCAACATTAGTTGCAGCACTTTACTGCAATTCATACATTTGTAAAGTGTCCATTTGTATACAAACCTCAAAATATGGGTACTTATTCGGTCTATTTATGAATAAAATGTTTGCTTTTCACCTACTAAACAGTTAAAAAGTAAAGAAGGTGATTTTGGATGCAACTTGGTTTTAACAGACCCTTTAAAATCTGCAAAACCAGTCATAATTTTGGGCTGCTTCACAGTAAACTTTTTATGATCTCCTTTGATCTCTGGCAGAGAAGATCTGCAAGAATGTTAGGCACAATGCAAAATGATGTTGAAACTTGCCACATTACTTTATAATCTCATTGAGTTAAGGTGACATTTGCAAGAACCCCATATAATGGCAATTTACGGTGACTCCAAACACGCAATCATCTTCTTAAAAACAGTATTTAAGAAATCCTTGCAGAACCGGTCATAAGGTTGGTTTCTTTTACTGAAGCTCTTTTTTTTTCAATGCCTTGCAAAGAATCCCAGAACATTTCCTAGAAGCTTAGGCATAATACAAAGCAATGTTGACATTACTATAAAATGTAATTGAAGCATGGCCACTGGTGTGAACATAATTGCAAATTCAACCAATTCCAATGGGCTCCAGCAATCAGATTTTTGAGCTTATTCAAGGTTGGCTTGCTCTGCATAACTTAAGGCTTGGCGAGAAGTTGAAGATTTCCGAAAAGGTTAAACCTGTAACAGTCAGAGGACAGGCACAGTTGAATGGGATAAACCCTCAAAAGCACTTACATCGATGGTAGAAATGTATTCAAGGGCTCGTTTATGTGACACTCGAGAGAAATGAATGCAGGAAGGTGTCACTTTCCAGTTCTCAGCCTTTAAAGTCGACCTACTTGATGCAAAGCTTCAGGCAGACTTTTTTTTTTTTTTTAAGTAAGTCATAGTTTTATGAACGATTCCATCACCCTAAATCTAAGCTCCGGGTTTGACCGTGCACACTTCGATTTGCCATCACTCTTTAAGCATAAGCTGCACATACTGTTGCCTCAAAGGGGCCGTAGTAATCCTGGGAACACGGCATGTGTTCTGCAAAGAGGATCCAGAGTAGATTCAGGTCAGCTGTGGGGTCTCAGCTGTAGTAATAGGCTTCACCTGTCATTGGCATGAGGCCCTCCTGCTTGGCACACAAACGCCCCTCACCCACCAACCCCAGTAGATATCAACTTAACCAGCCCACTCATGCGTATCCTGCTTCGAAAAACACTCAGTCTGTCAGCTTCTGTTACACCCCTCTATTTCTTTCTTTCTCTCTCTCTCTCTCCCCACTCTTTCCTGATATGGTTTGAGTCGCATCACTCAATCAGCTGTATATCGCACATCTGAAGCCCTAGAGGTGTAAATTAAAGAGACTGATGCATCCTGGGTGGATGTGCTCCAAAATCTGTCTTCAGTTGACTTTGGATGAATGTTTTAAAGGAATAGTTGGTCCAAAACTTAATATTCTGTCATCATTTATTCACTTGTCACAAACCTGGTTTGATTTTCTTTCTTCTGTTGAACGCAAAAGAAGATATTTTGATGAAAGCTGGAAACCTCTAACCATTGACTTCCATAGAATTTGTTTTGTTTGGAAGCACTTGAGGGTTAGTAAGTAGTGCAGGGGTGTTAAACTCATTTTTACGGCCACATCGGCATTATAACTGAAAGACTCCTTAACATATTGTCTCTTTATTTCATTATACCATATTAAAGTAACAAATAAATACATGTAATTTACATGTAAACATGACATCTACAGACAAATCTAAATTACATGTTACTTCTGCTTTTAACATGAATCCTAAGAACCCACATTACTTCATCAAAGTAAATAACAAATATACATGTCATTACCTATCTCCAAAGCTTTGTCACATTTGAGAGAAGCAGAATTATGGAACAACAAATCATTTTCAACTGGTTTGCAAAACAAACATGCATTATGAAATATGTAGTTTATAGTCAACATATGATATAAAGCAACATGGACTGTAATTATAATGCTGGGTTCACACCAAACATGAAGCACTCTTTCTAGATTACTCACGGGATGTGTTTCCACCTCACACAAAATTTCAACTTGAATTTGCACAAATGTCGTGATTGAAGCTAATTCTGCATGTTCACGGCAAATGCATGACACATTTCAATTAATTAACGACACCCAGTTTGCATTGAATTTGCATGTAGGCTATTCACATGAATACTCAAATTCACATTTGGTGTGACTCATATGCTGCTGCATGTGTTATATTGAGTAGATTTTCATTTTTGGGTGAACTATCCACTAAAAAGTGTCATTTTCTTAATGGACAACTACAATTCATGCAGACTTTTAAAACTAGAATGTTATATTTCAAATTTTCAAAAACTCAAAATGTAAATGTATCTAGTTTGTGCTCCAGTATCACGTAATTTGCCAAAGGAATCATAGAATCAATGACTGCTTTCAAACAGGTCTCCTAAGGCCATGTCCACACTAATACGTTTTTGTGCATATTTTTCTCTTCGTTCTGGCCTTCTGTCAACACTATGACAACGTTTTCAGGAAACGAAAATGTTTCTTTTTGAAAAAGCATTCCAAAGTGGACACATTTAAAAACTTTTTTACAGTTTTTGTGTTGCAGTGTTGACTCTGAAAACGGAGGCTTTTGAAATCGATGACAGATTTTAGTCATGTCACGCAGTCATGTAATCAATTTAGCTAACATGGTGGATGACATTGTAAAGCAGATGTTTTGAATGCTCTGGATGTTCTGTCCATTTTGACAGCTTTATTAAAGATTAAGATCAGTTTGTACATGCTCCATATTGCCTCTTCAATAGACGTGGAATGTTTACTGGAAGCTGCTGTTCAGCAGCGGAAGCAGACCACAGTTGTGACATTTCGCTGCAACACTATCAAAGAGACAGAAAGTAAATAAATGGCAGGCGGATATGATGCAGGTCGTCTTACATTTGTGCGCATGTGCAGTACTGAACGAAAGCGTTTTTGGACATTTTAGTGTGGATGATGGAAAGAATTAAAAAAATGTTGTTTTCAAATTTATCTGGATTAGTGTAGATGTAGCCTAAATCACAAACAAAAAGCCACACCCCAAAACTAATCCCATTGGTTGAGCCTCTGTTGCTACGCCAGGCTGCTAGGGATGTTAGAAACAATGTTTAAATAACACTTTTCAGGGGAATCAACATAAAAGAGGCTTACTTCAAGTTGTCTTTACGTATTAAGAGTATTACACGTACGAATTTACACTCTTCAGCTTTAAATGTTATATTTACATTCCATATTCTACATGAGGTTTGTACTGTATATAATACAGGGTATTTAATTGTGTTTAGATTCAGCTCTACACTCACATAATACCGTGTGAATGAATTAAATCTCATTGCACTAACGTCAGTGACACATTTAGCCACTTCCAGCTGTACCCTCGTAATTGATCTGTCAAAATGCTTTGTCTTACATTTTCGAAGTCTCAGCTTCGGTGCTTTGAAAATTCATGGATATTCGAGCAACTAAAATGCTAACGACAAAAATCCACGTGAGGCTGTCTGACCAAGTTTAATCGCACCCCTCCAGAGCCGAATGCGATAGAAAAGCGGCTCAGTTGACTCAAAGAGCTGAGAGCAACTCTGGGAGTGTAAGGATAAAGGGATACATCACCCTGCAGTCTTTCCCGTTTTTGCACAGAAACAGCTACGCTTCTGCATTTCCAGCTTGTCTGCTGCTCAATAATTCAACTGTTTGTACCTGTGAAGTGACAGGGTCTCATTCCGAGGCCCTAAACTAATGTATAATTAAATGGCAAGCCACATGAAAGTGCATATGAAATCAAGTCAGAATCTTCTTATAGATTCAGCCTGCCAGATCCATAATGGCTCCACCTTATACTGTAGTGTTTAGAATGTTTGATTTATTTTAGTTGCCAGATGTTACTTTGTTTGATCATGCGTACCAGATACCTTTGATTCATTTATTTTTAAACTTGAGAGTGGTTTGTTTACAGTGTTATGGTATATTTAATGCTGTGGGTTATTATGCAAAACCAGGGGTTATGTAGTTTCTAAACAGGATTTTTCGCTGTTAATGTTGCCATGGAAATGCATAAATCAGAGTCCAAGGAACACTGCACAAAATTACAGCAATTATATATAGTTAAAGACAAAATTATGAGCCCTCCTTTGAAATTCAAATTCTTATTCAAATATTTTTGATAAGTGCTGATTAATATTTTTTCCTTTGCTATGATGACAATACATAACATTTATTTAGTTATTTTGCAAGATACTATTCAGGTTAAAGTGCAATTAAAAGCCTTAACTTGGTTAATTAGGTTAACTAGGCAACTTAGGCAAGTCATTGGACAATAGTGGTTTGTTCTGTAGCCAAAAAAATACTTAAGGGGCTGATCTTGGTTTTTTCCCCATTTATATTTAATTCCAGCCAAACTAATTTCTCCAAAAAGAAAAATATAATAATATATAATAAATTCATTCATTCATTTATTTTCTTTTCGGCTTAGTCCCTTTATTAATCTGGGGTTGCCACAGCGGAACGAACCGCCAACTTATCCAGCATATGTTTTACGCAGCAGATGCCCTTCCAGCTGCAACCCATCACTGGGAAACATTCATACGCACTCATTCACACACATGGACTACGGACAATTTAGTTTACCCAATTCACCTGTACTGCATGTCTTTGGACTTGTGGGGGAAGCCGGAGCACCCGAAAGAAACCCACGCCAACACGAGGAGAACATGCAAACTCCACACAGAAATGCCAACTGACCCAGCCGAGGCTCGAACCAGCAACCTTCTTGCTGTGAGGCGATCGTGCTACTCACTGCGCCACCGTGAGGCACATATAATAAATATATAATATAATTTAAATATCACAGTAGGGCTAAGAATTTTGTCTTCAACTGTATAGCATGAACTAATCATTAAACGTAGTTCGGTACTAAAGACTCATAAAAAGATCTGTTAAAGTAATGCAGACTAATGACTTCATTTAAAGTGTTCACTCTCTTTCTACCTGAAAACACATGCAGAGAAAATCATTATTGGAAAAATATATAAACAGAAATACATACAGAGATATCTTTTTTAGAAATATCTCACACCCCTAGGTGGCATTAAAAATAAAGTTTACTTTCAATTGTTTCTGAAAGTAAAAATGGAGATTTAGGACTCCATTAGGGAGAGGGCCTTTTGTTTTGAGAGCAATTGATTGGACAAAAGATTTATGTATGACCCTAAGTGTACTGTAGGTTGGATCATCAAAACCCATTATAAATCTCCAAAAACAAAAGACTGTGCATGTATTAAATGTTAATTTTGTCGTCATTTATGAGTTCGCACATGAATACAGGTATTGGGCTAAATCTTTAACAACACATCGAATTAAGTGAAATCCTTATGTCTCCAATATTTGCAAAACTATATTTATAATTAATTATTCATTCATTTTCCTTCAGCTTAGTCTCTGATTTATTAAAGGTCACCACAGCGGAATGAAGCAGATGTGCACAGCAGATGCCCTTCCAGCCGCAACCTAATACTGGGAAACATCCATAAACTCATACACTATGGCCAATTTAGTTCATCCAATTCATCTATGTCTTTGGACTGTGGGGGAAACCGGAGCACCTGGAGGAAACCCAAGCGAACACAGGGAGAACATGCAAACTCCACACAGAAATGTCAACTGGTCCAGTCGGGACTCAAACCAGCAACCTTCTTGTTGTGAGGCAACAGTGCTAACCACTGAGCCACCGTGCTGCCCACTGACAACATTATAAATACTAAAAAATATATATTTTAGTTTTTTTTACTTTTACGTTTTACGTTTGTTCTATCTCGGTCAGAACTTTTGAATGAAGTCAAATCCTCGTGTCACCAACATTCACAAAATAGGTCTCACTTTGGTTTGGAATCAAGCCTAGGACGTTCCCTACATTTTAAAAGTACGAAAACGAGCAAGACAGAGTCAGATCTTTGCATCTGTCCAACACCGAGCTGTAATATCTCCACCTTGCAGGCAGCAACAGGGGCGGCTTAGAGCTGACTGTGAAGTTAAGACTGTAGTGTCAGTCCTTCTTTTCTGTCTTTTTCCCCCTCTAAGAAGGAGTGTGTGGAGTTGGTAAGCGAACGCATTACGCCGGGAGCTGCGAGCGCCAGATAAGAGCCTCAAAGCAGATCTATACGTCCGAGAGTGAGCAGGCAATCCGGAGAATGGAAATACAAACGAATCCTATGGATTTCGCAGCACGGATTTTTTTCACAAGGAGTGTGTAACAAGCTACTGAGTCGAGCTATTAGCAAAATGTTGATGGTGAACGTGTAGGAGTAGATAAATGGCAGAGCATTACTCTGGTTAAATCTCTTTTCTCAAGGAGCCAGATGCCTCTTTCGCATCAGATGGCTGTAAAAGTAATGCCTCATTTCACATATTCATTCCCCAAAAATTGAATTCTGCACGCAAAAAGCACTTAATTTCAGTCAATTGGTAATAAACAGCGTGAGTTTTAATTGATTTCACTGCAAGCTGGGAGCTGTTTGAAACAGTGTTCACACAGATCTCCTTCTCAACAATTGTTTTGCAGTTACTTTACATGTACGGGGCTCGATGTGACTCCTGTTCATGTTGTCATTTCCTTTTGTCATTTTCTCTTGTCCCCCTCTGTGCAGACAACAACAAAGTAAAAGTTCTGGTGTGAAACGATGAGACTGTCGAACACAAGGAGAAAGTGATAGACGTGACTTCTGTTCGTGGTAGGAAGTCACAACTATCACAATCTCATCCTATTTCTTAGATAAGTCTCATTGTTTTACACCACACACACACACACGCACGCACGCACGCACGCACGCACGCACGCACGCACGCACGCACGCACACACACACACACACACACAATCATTATACTGTATATTAATCTGTGTTTAAGTCTGATATATTTGCCTTTATATACACTGTTAGTGATTTCTATAAATTTCACAGTATTTAACTGTAACATGAACTATATTTTACTGTAGGGCAGTTATGTAGTGTTATGTTGAAGTTTAATTGTGAAAATGACTGTATATTGTACAGTAAACATATACATACAAGTCTGTAAATACACATACAGCAAGATAAATGGCGCTGTAAATGTAAATACCCTATTTTTGCTGTAATTGATTTACAGTGAGTTACTGGCAAACAGCTGCCAGTAAGTGACTGTAGATTCTACAGAATATTGTTAACAGTGTATCTTTCATAATATATAAAACAGTCATATTATTTAGTATTATTTATACACATATTCAATCATTTTTAGGTATTATTGTTAAATAAATAATATTACTGTTAAAAATTGATAATCTTCCCTTCATCACTAATTAAATATCATATTTAAGACATTTACATACAGATAATATAGTATAAATAATAACCTGTTATTCTATGATACATACATACACACACACACACACACACACACACACACACACACACTCACACACAAATGTAGTAATTGGCGGTTCAGTTTATCAGTCAGACAATAAAAATGCAAAACAGCAATATTTAAAAAGTAACACCTGCAACCAAAGTGGTTTGTTGAAATGTTATTTAAGCTGGTTTAACCCAATTCATAAAAATGATTAAAGACTTTGATTTGGAAAGAATACAAGTTCATGCACTTTTAATGACCCGACCATCAAAGGCCGCTTTTCATGAATTTTCATTGCGCATTAGGTGCCATTAGGTGAATAAATTAAGTGGCTGATCAAAAATACAAACAAAAAGACTCCAGCTCCCTCATACTGTATAATTAATTACGCACACACACACACTACAGATCATTCAGTGAGTGCGTTTGCATGCATGTTCTTCACTTAAATTGGATTAATAAGCCCTACAATGCACATGGTCATATTTATGCATTAACCCGTTTTCCTTTTTCTTAATGCATAACCTGCATTAACGGATCATCACAGTTAGATTTTTTTGCCAATTACACCAATTTTGCATTGCATGTAACTGCATTAACCTGCTTTTAAAGAGATAGTTCAACAAAAATTGGAAATTCTATCATCATTTTCCCAGCCGGAGGGGAACTACAATGCTATGTGGAAACTTCTATGGGGATTTTGTCAGAAACCACTCACTCTAAAGAGTAATAAAACGGGCCAATGAAATGCCAATAAATTTGCGGTGCATCGCAACAATACCTTTTTTTGATTCAGAAGCCTCACGTGCAGACTGAAAGAGACATATTTGCTGTCATCTTCCGACTTCATTCGAGAGAGAGTGAGAGAAAGCTGCTGTCTTCTGAGAGGCTGATTTCTTCGAATTCCAGTGCGAGCGACAGCGCAAGCAGCGACGGTCGTTCTGGGCTTCTTCCGTCCCTGGGCGCTTCGCTGGACCGGTACTTCAAGAGCAGTGAGTATAAAGCAAATTTTCCTAAAAGAGCAACATGGTCGTGCATCGCGTCTTTTTTAAAGACGTCGCTCCGACCGTGCATTTCTCGATGCGGTGGTTCCCTGTCCACGAATGATGGGCACGAGCACTGTGTTGCATGTCTGGGGGTTCAACATGTTAATGCGGTGCTCGCAGGCAGCGCATGCCATTTCTGAGATGGCATGTCTGTTGCGCAGCTAAGATCGCAGCTTGCTCTTGGAAAAGGGCGAACCACCCCTGTTGTCCCCCGCAAGTAGGGGTTGGCACTCAGGCAGATCTGAGGGTCACAGTGGGGGTCAATCCGCCGCCCTTGGGCTTGTGGACCTCCCATTCCTCAGCACGCTCCATCCAAGCTTCGAGTAAGAGAAGCGATCCATCCTCCGGGATGGTCGCCCTCTCACTCAGTGACACCGAGGACCAGATGTCCAGTAGATGGGGGTTACGTGGAGGATAAGAAGGGGAAATCCTCTAAGCCTCCCGTCCCCTTTTTCCAGAAGGTGCACAGTAAGTTCACGCAGAGCTGAGGGCCCCTTTTTCTGCCTGGTCTGGGTGTGCTCTGCCCTCACCTTCCTCGATGATGGAGCAGCCAGGGGGTACTAGGCGAATCCCTAGGTCAAACGCAGTTTCCTGGCACGGTTGGCCTCGGCTCTCATCCAAAGCGTGTAGGTTGTCTGCATTCCTCAGGGCCAGAGCCTACGCTGGTGCGGGCCAGGCTGCTTCAGTTTCGCTTGAAACTTGGCGCTTGGCGGCACGAGGAAGGTTCCGACCCAGGCTTAATGCACTATGCACTACAACCGACTTTGCTCTGAAAACACCAGGTCAGCTGCGAGTGCCCTGGGAAGGATGATGACCACACTAGTGGTCTAGGAATGCCACCTCTGACAAAACCAGATATGCGTGACGTTGACAAAGTTCGCTTTCTTAATACACCCATATCGCCTTGTTCGGCGACACCAGGGGTGAGTTAACCCAGGAATTCACAACGGTGAAAGAGCAGTCAAGTGCGATCGGCGGCTTTAGAAATCGCTCTCCTCGCCGAACTGTCAACTTTGGCTGCTCCTTGCCGATGGCACTCGTTTGTGGCTCCAAAATCTGCTCCGCCGCCCTGTCCGTTCCACCGGTTAAGCGCCAGCATCGAGCACCCCACAGATGATCACCGCCCCCTGCCTCAGGGCGCCTCTAAGTCCAGTACGGACCGCGAAGCATCTCTGAGACGGGCCTCTCAAAGAAATAAAGATTTGCTCTTTCCTCGGCGGAGGACCAGGGACACATTAACTTATGGCCGTATGGCTACCAAATTTTATTTCTCCTTTCTCCGAGTGCGACAACTCAAACACTGCCAGTATGGAATGCTATGCTTTCCAACTCGCAGGATCGGTGCACTACGCCACAGGCTCCGAGAGTGCAAGAGAACAGGCTCCTTTCTCTCGCACTCCCAGCCGCCCTGTGGACTCTTGGGAATAAGGTAACATTAAACCTCTTATCTTCTGCTCTTTCTTGGGATGCACGCCTCCTGGGGTGAGCTCTCCCATCCTGTGCTGCTCCTCCTGGCGAAGGATGCACTCAAGCCAGTCCCTCCAGCCTAGATGAGGTATGGGCTTTTTTAGTCTGTACTTCATTGTGCCCTAAAAGAGCGGTGGGTTATGACCAATCCTAGTTCTGCGTGTTTTGGCCCGCTGCCTTGCAAGCAGCCGCTCAGACTGCTCATGCAGAAGCAACTGTGCATCCGTTCTCAGGATTGGTCTGCAGCGATAGACCTAAAGGACACATATGTTCATGCTTCCATTTTCCCACACCATCAGCAGCTCTTGCGGTTTGCGTGCTAGGTTCGAGCATGATAGTATAAAGTCCTCCCTTTCGGGCTCTCCCTGTCTCTGCAGGTTTTCACCAAGCTCGCGGAGGATGCCTAACTCCCCTTTGGCTCGTGAGCATCTGCATACTAAATTATCTCAATGACTGGCTTATAGCTCACTCGCGGGATCAATTGGTTATGCGCAGGGACTGGGTGATCCGGCACCTCGACCTGTTGGGGTTTCAGGTCAACTGAGAAAAGAGCAGGCTCGCCCCCGTGCAGAGCATCTCTTTTCTCGGGTTGGAGCTGGACTCGATCACCGTGATGGCGCGCCTCCCCGAGAGCGCGCCGAGCTGATGCTGACCTGTCTGAGAGAGTCAACAGGAAAACTGTGGTCCCACTGATATTATTTCAGAGGCTCCTGGGGCATATGGCATCCGCAGCCGCAGTCACGCTGCTCAAGTTGTTCCTTTTCTTTTAGGAGCTGCAGACGGGAAGTGCCGTATCCATACTGAGGTTGGTCCACGGGATAGTGGATGAGCACTCGACTAAGAGTATCGCCTCCTCTTGGGCGTAAGCACGCGGCACCTCTCTAACAGACATCTGTAGAGCTGCGGGCTGGGCAACATCTAATACATTCGTAAGATTCTATAATCTTAAGTGGAACCGATTTTCCTCACGTGTGCTGAATAACGCTAGTGAATGAGAAAATTCGGTACAGTGTTTGAAACATGCTTGCTGCGCCTTCTTTCTAAAACAGAGATGTGTGCGCTTTTCATACTCTGCTTATTTGAGTTCCCCTTTTGGCAAACCCTACAGAGTTCCTCTGAGGTCCCCAGCACCTGACTCAGCGGAGGAGTCGGGTGCCTGGCCCATTTAGTTGTTGGCATGCCCACTCGGTCAGCACGCGTTCTGGGTATAGGTGCCTGCTATGCGCGATCCCCATTGGCGATCCCATATGCTTCACTCAACCACGGTATAGTTCCCCGCTCTCTAGGCGGGCTCGTGTCTTCCCTCCTCGCTAACTATCCTTCATATCCGTACCACCCCTTCTCAGGGTTAGTCTATATGTCTTCTTGCCACCAGGTCTCCCCATTTGGGCAGCAGGTGGCCTCCGCAGCGTCCTCCCCATGGGGACTGCATGTTTTCCAAACATACTGTCGTATTTTAAAATTCCTAGAAACTTAACTAGGTGTATTTTTTACAACTCCCCCAAAAATATAAATAAGCCTTAAGCACTTCACAGGTAAGTAAGAACCAGGGGACACGTTGGAGGGCTGCGTCTCTGGTGATGATGGTGCGCTCAAGCTGGAGCCTGGAAAACCTCTCACCAGCAACATGGTAAGGTTCAATCACTGTGGAGTTTTCTATACATTTCCCCATAGTGGAGGTTTCCACATAGCATTGTAGTTCCCCTTCCGCTGGGGAACAAATAGGTTACTACATAATCCTCGTTCCCCGAGGGGGGGGGAACGGAAATGCTATGTTCCTTCACCACAGTGATTGCGCCTTAGCTGACAGCTGTAGTTCGGCTTCTTCAGCTAGAAAAGGTGTTGTTGCGATGCATGGCTGGCATTCTTATACACGAATTCATTGTGATTGCTGCCAGCTGCGTGTGCTGACACCGCCAGTCATTGGCATTTCATTGGCCCGTTTTATTACTCTTCAGAGTGAGTGGTTTCTGACGAAATCACCATAGTGGAAGTTTCCACATAGCATTTCCGAGGGTTACGTAGTAACCGTTTCGTTACTCATCCTCCACTTGTTTCAAACCTGTTTGAGTTTCCATTGTATTTTTTTGTTCCTACTATGGATATCAATGGCTGGTTTTGTCCAGAATTCTTCAGAATGTCTTGTTTTGTGTTCCACAGAAGAAAGAAATTCATAAAAGTTTAGATCCACTTGAGTGTGAGTAAAGAATGAGGAAATGTTCATTTTTGGGTGAACTATCTCTTTAAATGTGTGTGTGAGATATGTGACAGAAACATACTTACTGCAGATTTAAGATTTTCTTGACTAAAATAATGCAATAAAAATACTTGTAAAATTATTTAAAAAACATTTTATCTAGTAAAAGCAGATGTACAATCAAGGGTTGCATCTTAAATGGATAATATATAAACTGGAAATTCAAATACTCTTCCTCCTTTTATTACTATTATTATTAGTAGTAGTATTTATTATGACAACCGGCATAAATACTGTAAAATACTCAGAGCTAGATATGCAAATTATTATATTAATTATTAATTACAACATAGGAAATAAACTTCATTCATTCATTCATTCATTCATTTTCTATAAGGGTGCGCCCTGCCACCCTGCGAAGAAAACTCATTTCGGCCACTTGTATCCGAGATCTTGTCCTTTCGGTCATGACCCAAAGCTCATGACCATAGGTGAGGAAATAAGGAAATAAATAGGAAATAAACTGATATATAAAATAAATTAGTTCCTAAACGGACAATTCTGTTATTAATTACTCACCCTCATGCAGTTCCAATCCTCCATAGACAGCAAATGTCCAGAATATTCCTATATATTCTCTACCGTGTCAGGTCAGGGTGCGCATTTACTACAGACAGTACTACAAACAAAATTAAAGAAATAAACGCACACCCTAATATGATGTGAAAGACATTGGTGAAAAAAAGTCGTTTTAACAAGAACCTGAAAGTGCTTGGAAACATCGCCCTGTAAACCTG
Source organism: Danio choprae (assembly GCA_903798125.1). Lineage (NCBI taxonomy): Eukaryota > Metazoa > Chordata > Actinopteri > Cypriniformes > Danionidae > Danio > Danio choprae. Next base: position 7,590,752 of record CAIGQW010031024.1, read on the forward strand.
CATCTATTTCTGAAAACCGGCTACAAACCATGTTCCAAACATTAGATTTAGCAGCCTGAACTTTTTTCTTTTAATGATGTCAATTCTTGACCTCAATTTCTCCCGTACCTCGTCTTTACGTGTTATGTGATGCCAAAGGTTTTGAGACATCACAAAAGTTACTTTGCTATGTACTAGGCCTTCGTATTGTAACCTTATAGAACCTTAAAGAACTTCATAAAATATGAAAATAGATATTTCCAAATATTAATATAGGCTATAGACAATTGCACGCAATATACATGGACTTTTTAAATTTAGTTTTTAATGACCTGCCCCGCAAATAAAGGTTACCCACAAGGTCTGCGGGTTATGAGATGACCTGCACATCATTACTGTCTATGGAGGATGAGAGAGCTCTCAGCTTTCATCTAAAATATCTTCATTTGAGTTCAAAGGTCAACAACATGAGGGTGGGTAACAGTCATTTCATTTTTGGGTGAACTAATCTATTATGTTTTGTAAACTCGGTTTACTTGCATTGCTGATTTACACATAAACTGAGATTATTTCAACAAGCTTTTTTTTCAACAATTTTTTATTAGCGTGAATGTGAACATGCTCAACAATGAAAATTTTTTTTTTCAGATCCACATCAGTATTGAAGAAGCTTCCCTTATCCCAATCCAAACCAAAAGAGCATCAAGAAATGACAGCGTTGACCCTAGATTCAGTCAGAGCTGGTTTGGGGTTTGGGTTTTAGGAGGGGTCCTGCACTCACACACATGCAGTTCCCCTGAAGAATGAAAGCACTGTGTCACTGCTAGCCTCCGCTGTGCTAAACCAGTGCTGGGTCTTCGAGAGGGAGGTACTCTACGTTTAAAATATATGAAAGTAAACAGGAGGGCAAAAATAGAAGCTGTGGTCTTTAGGAAACACCGCAGAAAGAAAGTAGAGAAAAAGAGGAGCCAATAAAAGGAAGTTGAGATATTCAGAGCGATGCTGTGCCCCGAAGAAATTAAAATCATATGTGCTGCAGAAAGAATTTAAATGACGCATACATGTAAATTTATCTGACAGTATGTCTAATTCTAAATGTAACCTAAATTCTATGTACAGTTTTTCCTTAGCCTTTTAAAAATGCTTTGTGAACAAACAATGAGTATGTTTACATGGACACCAATACGATTAAGACAATACTCTGATTAAGAGCCTACCATGTAAACAGCGACTTTTGATGACTTTAATCTGATTAAAGTCATAATCGAACTAAGCAGAAATCAAATTAAGGAGTGTTTCTATTTTAGTCGCATTATTGAAGTGCAGTACAGACATGTAAACACCTTAATCAAACTATTACCATTTTGTAGAACTATTCGCTGCATTTTGTGACAGGAAGCACACGGCAGTTGTCAGGCGACAAACAAATGAGAATGGCTACAAGCAAGAGAGCACATTTTTTGGTGTGAGTGATAAGGGATACTGAGAATTCTGGAAGAATAGGACAATGTTATTGAATGAAATGGCAGAGGTGGTCTGTTGATGTAGAATTTGTATCTGCCATCGTCTGTTGGCACACAGTGTGAGAAATTAAGTGCAGTTGAACTTGTCACAAAATTAAAAAACTAAATGCTTAAAATCACATGTGGTGCCATAACGAACACGAACTGTTGTTGCATGAAACGCCGGAGAAAACTAATGTCGAATGGTGACATAATGACGTTAATCGAACTATGTACTATAACATGTAAAACGGGAACATGAAAGGAACACTCAAAAAGCAACTCATGTAAACACCTTAATCATATTATTGTCTTATTCAAATTAAGGAAAATAATTAGATTACTGATGTCCATATAAACATAGTCAATGTTGGCTAAATCTTGGTATTCTGAATGCCAGGCCAATAGGTGGCGATGTTACTTGCGCACATACAGTATGTCATTGTTGTTTTGGTTGTCATTCACGCTTGTAGATTGAACATGTAACCACCAATTTACATTTGTGCAATTTAGATGGAGACGATAATGGTATAATTTTCAGAAACAGAACTTTTAAACTCATTTTTAATTGTTTGCATTTTCAGGTCAACTAATGCGGTGTAGGGCAGCGCGGTGGCGCAGTGGGTAGCACTCTCGCCTCACAGCAAGAAGGTCGCTGGTTCGAGTCTTGGCTGGGTCAGTTGGCATTTCTGTGAGGAGTTTGCATGTTCCAAAGACATGCGCTATAGGTGAATTGGGTAAGCTAAATTGGCCGTAGTGTATGTGTGTGTGTGTGTGTGTGTGTGAATGGGAATTTGGGTGTTTCCCAGTGATTGGTTGCAGCTGGAAGGGCATCCGCTGCGTAAAACATATGCTGGATGAGTTGGCGGTTCATTCCGCTGTGGCGACCCCAGATTAATAAAGGGACTAAGCAGAAAAAGAAAATTAATGTAAATAAACAGGCAAAACACACATTTGTTTTCCTTTCCATTTAGTTGAAATTGGTGTTGTTTATGAGTCATGATATCCATTATGAGGTGCCTTTTCAGTATTGGCTGATTAATTATTATTTTTAATGTAATCAATAGTCTATAAATTATGGATTATTTTTAATAGTTGAAGCACTTCAATGCCATTTGTATGAAGTGACATGTTGCATGGAGTTTGATAATACAATTGTATAAAATGTTGTTTTAATATGCAAACTAAGCATTATTTAATTAAATATATGCTAATTTACATACATTTCTAGCGTAAAAACCTTCTTTCCTCCTTTTTGAAATTAGAGTACGTTTTAACAGAGGTGATTTCAGATTTCAGATTTTTTTGCAGAATAAAATTATGTACGTAAACAGACACAATATGTATGAACAAAGCTCTCAGGAAAACCCTTCAGAAAACAGGTATGAACAAAACTTTGTAGTCTGGTGTTTGTAAGTAATGCTGAAGTGGAAATTTATGATTCAAAACAGGAGAAAACAACAACTCAAAAAATAATGGCCTTAAAAATCTAGACACAAATTGATAAAGTGCAACATAAGAAATACTTAAGTGTATCTCTGATGTTTTTTACATTAGACTGACAAAAAATACTTAAACCAAAAATACCAAAACTGTTAGGTGCATGAAAAAAGGCAGTTTTTTTCTGCATTGTCTTGCTTTGAAATGAAAATATAAAATCTAAAAATTATGCTACAATAGTACCTTGATGCCACAATAACTAAAAATATAATCCCTAAAAACCCACAATTGGTCATAAAATGCAAATAATTTACAAATTAATATAAGTGTTGCATAATCTCCCCGTGTTTGCGTGGGTTTCCTCCGGGTGCTCCAGTTTCCCCCACAAGTCCAAAGACATGCGCTACAGGTGAATTGGGTAGGCTAAATTGTCCATAGTGTATGTGTGTGAATGAGTGTGTATGGATGTTTCCCAGTGATGGGTTGCAGTTTGAAGGGCATCCGCTGCGTAAAACATGTGCTGGATAAGTTGGCAGTTCATTCTGCTGTGGCGACCCCAGATTAATAAAGGGACTAAGCCAAAAAGAAAATGAATGAATGACTGAATGAATATAAGTGTTTTTATAAAACTAAAGGCTTACATTTCTCTTAAATAATCCTTAGCTTGTAAGACAACCTCACTGTAACCTCAATTCATTTCTGATCATCTGCAATATGCCATAAACTACTGACTGAGTTAATTCATATAATGCTTAAACTAAAATCAGAAGTAATCCAGAAAAAAAATATCAGTTTCGTTTTGCAAACACCCTCAGACCAAACAACATGGTGAATAATTCATTTCAGTGAAGTGGATCTTAGTCATCTTTGCAAAACATGCTCACTCAGAAAAGCATCACGAAGAAATGCACACTTTGCATGACAACGAAAGTATTGGTTTGCATCCATAAATCCCTGAGATAACAGATTTGCAAGTTATGCTTGCTCTGTTCACATGAAAATAAAAAAGATAGCCATTTCAGCAAGGACTTATTTTTGACTCCGTAAACATAAACTACAAAATGTACTCAAATATCTTTAAAGTCCATGTGAAATCATTCATTCATTCATTCATTTTCATTTCGGCTTAGTCCCTTTATTAAGCTGGGGTTGCCACAGCGGAATGAACCGCCAACTTATCCAGCATATGTTTTACGCAGCGGATGCCCTTCCAGCTGCAACCCATCTCTGGGAAACATCCATACACACCCATTCACACTCATACACTACGGACAATTTAGCATACCCAATTCACATATACCGCATGTCTTTGGACTTGTGGGGGAAACCGGAGCACCCGGAGAAAACCCATGCCAACATGGGGAGAACATGCAAACTCCACACAGAAACGCCAACTGACCCAGCCAGGGCTCGAACCAGCGACCTTCTTGCTGTGAGGCGAACGTGATACCCACTGCGCCACTGTGAGGCCCCCATGTGAAATCAAAATTTGCAATGTTTATTTTGCTAGCTCAAATTGTTAGTCTTAAGGTGAATAATTAATGTGCAGGTTAATTCACTGTTTTGCTAATCTTCAATGAAATTCTGATCATTTGTCAACCTGAAGGGCTTCCATAGCAACTGCATAATAACTCCTTATATAACCGTTAGTTTGCTATCAGGGAATGATACGCAAAAGAAAGCCCCGCCCCCTACTCAATATTCTGTTTCAGTTGCAAGTATATCAACAGAATGAAATAAAAGTCTCAGCAACTTCCAGTTGACACAGACTTTAACATTAGCGCTAACCTCTACCGGTTTTCCAGTCGACATAATGGTTTGCTGTTGTTTTGCTAGCTCATTTAAGATAAAAACATTGCTTAGATTTAGTTATTACTCATATCTGACAGGACTTCTGAGCTTCTTTTTTTACTTAAAATGCAAGCTACAAATATCTTTAATGTTAGCGCTAACTTCCATTGGTTTTCAAGTCTTATCACGGTTTACTTCTGATATGCTAGCTCATTTTAAAATGAAAACATTGTTTAGAATTTTGCTGTTAGCCTCTTCTGCTAGCACTTCCCGGCTTCTTTTCCATTCTGTAAACATAAACGATGAAATGCACACAAATATCTTTAACATTAACAATTTCCACTGGTTTTCAATTTGCCATCTTGGTTTACTGACTTTGATTTTCTAATGCTAACAAAACATTGATTGGATGTTGTTAGCCATGACTGTGAAAACGTCTGGACTTCTGTTTAATGCTGCAAACATAAATTATGAAATGTAAACAAATACGCAAGTTTTTCAGACACTCTTGATTTACTGCCTTTGTTTTCTAGCTCAATACAGATAAATACATCGTTTAGATGTTGTTAGCCATTTCTGTAAGGACTTCTTTTCATTTTGTAAACATAAACTATAAAATGTACACAAATATCTTTAACATTAGCGCTAACTTCCTCTTTCAAATTATCATCATGGTTTGCTACTGTTGATTTAGCTTATTTCAGATAAAAACATTGTTTACATGTTCTTAGCCATTTCAACTTTAACGCTTACTTCCTCTGGTTTTCAAATCTTCATTATGGTTTGCTACTGTTGATTTGCTAGCTCATTTCAGATAAAAACATTCATGTTGTTAGCCATTTTTGCTAGTAGGCTACTCTACTTCCACTTTTTTTTTGCCGCCAGGCTATTATTATCTAAACTCGGCAAGCAGCCAAACACGTTCCAGCACGTGAAGCATAAGCTCACCTAGCATAAACGCTAGCAGCAAATTTTAACCCAGCACGATGCTATCAGTGCTGGCAGCTGCATTGTGCTAGCAGGCGCCATCCAGAAGACGAAGGCTGGGGGAAGGTTTAGCACATGCAGAGAGAGGATGTGGAAGTGGTTAAAACCGTTGAGGCCGTGGTTGAGAAGGTAGTGTCATGCGGCCACTGCTGGGAAACAGACGTTAACTGAGTGTAAAAGTCAGTAGTTCGTTCATAACAAAACAGAGATGAAACAGAGAAGAGCAGGGTAGTCTTTTAGACAACCAGTGGTTACAATGAAAGGAAGTTCGGTTCTGAAAAGTGTGCATGTTTGCTTTATAGTTTACCGGCTGTAATGACACATCACACTCACAATGACACATGCGTTCTTGATTCTCCAAGGGGACAATTCCTACACACAGGGTTCAAAATGTCAAAGAACAGGCATCCCGTTTTATAGTCAGTGAATTAAATTGGTTGAAAATAATCATATTTATGATGTTTAATTACTGAATAAAGTTGAGAAGGTCAAGATAAAAAAAATTAAGTATGGTTAAATTTTCAGAAACACTAGACTAACATAGTATATCTTCATATATATTATTCATTTATATATACACACACACACACACACACACACACACACACACACACACACACACACACACACACACACACACACACAAACAGTATGTACAGTAAACATTTTGTACTATATTTTTTTATTTCATATGTATGCTTCTCAGCAAAAACATGTTTTCCTCTTTGATATTCAATATTCAGACTCCAATATTTATGTAACGAGCTAAAAAGGATGAATGAATCACACTAACAATGACCTGATCCCTAAATCACACCAAAGATTAGCATCAAGTAAAAGTACAGTAGGCGCAAGCTCTTGCACTTTTATTTAAAGATAATTTCACACCTCCACCGTTGCCTCAGGGTAAGTCACATGAAGGAAGAAGGGAAGGTGCTTGCTTGTCTGAGGCGTTGGATAAGCTCATTTGAAGACCATCACGGGCTGACGAATAAAAGCAGGATGAGTGCGTAAAGGAGACGATTAAAACCAGAAGCGTAAGAGCCTACTTCTCTAAACCTCGATCTCGACAGGAGGCTATCAGAAAACTCTTAATCCAAAGCTCGAATTGATCCACGACTCCCTCACAGGTTTTGATTTTGCAGGAAAAAGAGGGATCATACTGTATAATTATCAAGCCCACCTCAGGCCTCTCGTCTTAAGCTTAAAATATTGAGGGTAATTGGCCTTTCTGATGTATGTTAATCCAGCATTGATGAAGCAGTCCGTAACGTTGTGACGTATGATTGATGGATAAGAGTCTGCCTCACAAATGCGGTTTTGTTTGCGTTGTACTATGACCTCTGAATTTTAAAGGTCAAATATGTAATGCAGGAAATAATTGAGTTATTAAAAAAGAATGCACACCTTAAGTATTATTATTTCAAAACATTCAACATTTTTTTTGTCCTGAAAATTCAAAATTGAGGACAAATTTTTAATGCATTTCTAAATTGTCATTTTATAGTTAGTAGCAAAGGTGTGAGTACAGTTTAACCAGTGAGAGCAAAATGAATGAAAACTAACTGCAAAGAAGGAATGGGTGATAGGGTCAAAAATCTCTCTCTCTCTCTCTCTCTCTCTCTCTCTCTCTCTCTCTCTCT
>CAIGQW010031024.1:7662832-7690211 GCA_903798125.1 Danio choprae
ATCCCTGAATATATATATATATATATATATATATATATTCAGGGATAATTAGTTGAACAGAAAGATTAGTTAATACATTTTGTATTAGTTAAGGAGTCAAGTGGAATAAACAGTGTTTTTTTTTGTGGAGCAGCCATTGTAAATCTACAGAAAAGCTACAGCGAGAAACAGAAACAGTGGACTATAGGTGAAAATGTACAGATTTAAAGTTATTGCACGCTGAATCCCAAATTTATACAAAAATTTATTAGACTTCACATTGACAATTGTATTGACACACTGCCTCCGAAACCTTTCGAATCAGGTTTGATTTGGTTTTTTTTGTTTTTTTTTTCAGTTTTTTGCATCTGAAAAGGTTTAAGACAGGTTTTGACAATTTAAGGCAGCCATACAAGCGGAAGTCAAAATCCAAAACAACATCAAAGAAACTACTCCACTTGGTCTCGCAACGCAAAGCCCTTAATGTAAATGTATGGAATATAAGGACACGGCATGGCAGGTGATTGTGGAACAGCTTGGAAACCTGGATGGTAAGTACTGATTGTAAAATAAACGGTTTGTGAAAGATTAGAACGTTAGCATAAAAACAGATTAATTAATATGCATCAAACTCAGTGTGCAAGGTTATGATGAATTATTCGGATTTGAATGCGAAAAAACACATGCGAAAATTTCTGATTTCAGTGTGCATAGACCTTAAAAATATATTAATTCCTACAGTTACAATATCTAATTTTTCCATATGCTTGCAGAGAAAGGCCTTCCAAAGATTATCTTGGTTGGTAGATGCACTGGTGACCCAATTAGGGTTCTTAAACATTGAAAGTCAGATTTTTACAACATGTCCCCTTTCAGTACCTGCAGTGGATCACGATAGGGCCACTGAAGAAGTTTTTGAAGGAGTTGACTCTCCTCCTGAGCTTTAGAAGCTGACCGGGGTCTGAAGGCACGCCGTGGTCCGGCCAGCTGATGAACTGGATATGAGTGATTTCTCTTTCTGAGCCCTTTTCTCGCTTCTGTACACACACACACACACACACACACACATGATAAAACTATCCAAATAAAGACACAAAGCAATGGGCGGACCACATGCTTACATTGGCCAGGACCAGATGGCGAATGATATAATCAGGGCAGTGTTCCTCAGTTTTAATTTTCACCACGAAATCATCAAAAATCTCAGTCTCTCTGTCCAGACAGGGCCAGTACTGGGCGCATTTGACCTGAGAAGGCAAAAAAAAAAATTTGTTTTGTTATTGTAAGTTTTCTGTAATAATAATTAATTAGAACAATTAATAAATAATATAGTTGCTAAAAATAGGGTAAGGAATATTGCCTGGGCAAAAAAAAAAAAAAAAAAAATGTTTAGGTTGAAGTATTAAAAGGGGAAAATTGCACAGAACTACTAAACCTTACTACTAAACTACTAAAACCTTAACAATATTTAATATTCATAAATAAAAGAATAAAAGGCAACTCAAACTAACAATGTTAATACATTTGTATAGTTATGTTTTTGAGTGAAACGTTTTTTTTTTGTAATTTAGAGTTTTTCTTGCAAACACCAACAAAAAGGTTTTCAGGCATGTTTACCTTATATTTAGACAACACCAATGTTTTATAACTTCAGAGGAATTAACAAAGCAATATTTGGTGTATTTTTTGTCATGATTAATTAAAACATTTGTTATTCTGACCATTTGAAGAAGAAAACAATATTTGAAATTGGGAAGGAATGTTTTCAGAAATTTATACAATGAATCAATTATTAACATTTTAATAAAAGAATTATACTAATGAATACTGCAAATGAATTGTCAAGTGATCAATTTATTCCATAGCTGTATACAAATAATTCTAAAATAACAAACAAAGCGCATACCTTATTCCCTTCCTCACAGCGGGTGACCATGACAATAATGGATGACTTCTGCTCCCACATCATTTGCCAGAAATCAACAATAGTTTCATCCTTGGGTCCTGATCAACACATATACAAAATATTGAACTTTTACACTATTAATCATCACTTTTAATCATTTTAACTGCTGGTATAAAAAGTTATCTCGTAATTTCTTTATGATTGTCAAGCAAAATTAATATAAAATTGAATGCTCAAAGTGTGCATTCATTGGCTGCTTTAAATGGGGCTTAACCAATCACAGTTCAGACTTTTACCTTGGGCTGCAATGTATTTCTTTGGCTCTTGATAACCCTGTATGGATAACAAAATATGTTGAAATAAGAAATCCAATTAAGCTATATCAACTGAAAAATCGCTATATCAACGTTATTAAGTATTCAAATAATTTTACCATATTTAAGATACATTTAAAAATGATCTAATTAATGTCAACAATGAATAAAGTGATATTGAACAAGCGTGATATATAGAGATGATATGAGTTGTACCTCAATAAAGCTGGCATTGATGTAGTCACCATAGGCTCCAGATGACAGAGTCACACGATTATAATCATCTGCAAATTCATACACAAAACAAGCTGTTGACAGGCTGAAATGTAAACTATGAAGAATGCAAATGGAACTGAGCATAAACAGATCTGTTTATGGATATTGAGATGATATTTACAAGGCAGGATGTCAACATAGCGGTTCTTGGACTGGTTTTCTGGTCTCTTCGCCTCCTTGATGGTGTAATTGTTGAAAATTCGGGGAATGCTCTGAGGAGAAAACATGCCTTTCTTATTAGTTTGAAACAAAAATTTTAAATGAAGAGAAAAATAATAATTAACATGAATAAATAAATAATAAATAAATTAGTATTAGAGAAATGCATAAATACAAAATAGTATTAAAATATAAATTATTTACTAAAACAATTATTTAAATTATAACTACTCCAAAAAGGTATTAAATAAGATGAAAAAACCCAAAAAATGAACCAATATCTGATTCAAATACATACAATGAAAATTACGTTTGCTGTTTGTTCAAACTACTTGTTTGTACACAATTTTTAGGGGCAACTTAATTGTTTTATGTTCAATCCACTTAAATTTGTAAAAAGTTAACTTAATTTCTTCATGTTGTCCCAACTCAAATCACTTGTGGGGAACCCAGCATTTTCTACAGTGTACTCAAATGAATATTTATGATTCATTAAGTTATTTATTATTAAAATATCAGTTTCTCAGATTCTGCAACAATGAGCATAAAACAATGTTTATCTTGATTTTTAGACAACACAGTACTTCAGAAGAGTTTAGAAATTAATATTTGGTATAACAACACTGATGTTCAATCACAACAAATAAAAGCATTTTGACCAACTTTCATGTTGTTTTTCAGTTTAGAAATAACATATCAAACATCAATATAATAAAATATCAATAGAATATCAATTTAGATATTAATAAAGGTCATCAGTAGTTTGTAGAACAAAACAAAAAACTTATCTATTAAATATTTTCCAAATGATATTTTAGAGCTATGTATAATGTTCAATTTTATAACATAATATAATATACTTTTTACAATTGGGGACTGTAGAATTAAAAACATTGAAAATTGGTATAAAGAATCACCTGAAACTCATCCATAAACAGCCGGCTCTCATCAGCGATCTTGGTCCTATAAGCATCAATTAAACCCTCTGGATAGATGGGCTCAACCCTGCGCAGGGGCTCTAGAAACGGACAAAAAAATATTGTTCAGAAATCCATTCACCATCAAAACACTGATTTTAATAAAGCAAATACGTGTAGAGACATACGTGTAAGACAGATCTCATCTTCCTCAGGAGTCCTGCAGCGAGACATTACATCAGAAACATAGATAAGCACAATGTTAATGTTAATACAATATTAATGTTTATATTAATAAAAAAAAAACACATTTGACAGACAGACCGTTTTCTTTTGAGCAGGAAAATTTTGAACAACACAAAAAGGAGAGCAATTGAAGTCACTATGATGAGAAACGCCAAGAATCCGATGACAGCCTTTTCGTTGTCTGAGAAAGAAATGCAAAACTCCAGATTCAGGACTATTATTATATTTCTAACATTTTTATTATATAGTGGGTTTGACTTTTAAATCAAGAAAGAGTTCATCTTACAGCTAGTGGATATGGAAGCTGTAATAGTGGTATCATTTCCATTATTGTTCCTGGCTGTAATCTTAAAGCGATAAATAAATGTTGTGAAACACAAAGCAAAACACTGTAATGACACTGAGGCTACTGCAAAAAATAAATACCTTAATAGTATAGTTTGTGTGGTAGTCAAGATTTTCAAACGAAAATGTACAGTGGTTGTTGTTTTTTGTTTCTCCATTATTGAGTGTGGCTATATAATTTCCCCCAGGTCCATTCCAGTCCTTTTTTTCCAATTCCTTCTTACATTTCACTCTAACAGAATTGCCAGTTAAAATGATTTGAGATTTATCTGTTACATTGAGATTATTAGTAGTAAAATTGGGATCTATTAAAATGAAGAAAAAAGAAAAATCAGTTCATGTGATCTTAATGACATTCCTGAAATTAAAAACTGAAACTGCATTATTATTTATTAAAATTACAATGCGCCATGAAACATTTCTTGAGATTTAAGTAACCATTTTGAATACTTCATTACTGCTGAAAAAAGTGTCATTAACAGCATTAGCAGTCCCACTTTATATTAGGGTGCCTTAACTAATATGTACATACACTGAAATTAATCATTTGTTGCAATGTACTTTTTGCGTAAATACACGTTTTTACATTGTACTTATAATTGATTAAATACCTGCGTGCAATTACATGTGTAATTAATTTCTGTAATTACATTTATAATTACTCTGTTAACCATTCCTTACACCTTAACCCATCCTTAAACCTACCTATTCCACCAAACCTGTCCCTAACCCTATACCCGTATCCCACCTCATGAACACCAGAAGTGTTCTGCAATACATTATAACACAGTAAGTACCTTGTATTTAGTTTTTGACGTAAGTACCTAGTAGTTAAGGCCACTTAATATGAAATGGGACCCACAATTTAAACAATTTAACAAATACACACCTAGATTATGTACTGAAGTTACAATTCTAAAACATTTATGTAGAAATAATTACACTTACTGAAAGACTTAGTTTTTTTCGTAAAAAATCGTTCAAATGTTTTAAAGTGGCTGAGTTCCGTGGTGTTTGCTGAAAGACTGCAATCGTATTGGGTGAATGGTTTTAAATCCATGAATGTACAGTTTGCAGTTGTGTCATTAAACAAATGGCATGTTCCTAAAAAAAAAGTTGCAAATGTAAAGTACCAAATTACTGAGTCACAACTATGGTTCCCCAGCGGGAGGGGAACTTCAATGCTATTTGGAATCTTCCTTTATGGGGATTTTGTCAGAAAGCCAATCATGTAATGAAATGGGCCCATGAAATGCCAATGAGTTGGCGGTGTCAGCGCACGCAGCTGGCAGCAATCACAATCAATTCGTGTATAAGAATGCCAGCCGTGCATCGCAACAACACCTTTTCACTTTCAGAAGCCTCACGCAACTGAAAGAGTCGTTTGCTGTTTCTCCGACTTCGATCAAGAGAGAGAGAGAGAGAAAGCTGCCAGCTACAAACAGGATCGTTCTCCTGGTCCAAGAGCAAGCTACAACACAAGCAGCGGCGGTCGAGCTGGACCTGTCCCTGGGCATTTCTCTGGTCTGGTTTTCCAAGAGCGGTTTGTATATTAGAGTTTCCCTAAAAGAGCAACACGGTCGAGCAACGCGTCTTTTTAAAGATGTCGTTATGACCGTGCATTTCTGGATGCGGTGGTTCCCTGTCCCCGGATGATGGACACGAGTACTGCGTTGCATGTCTAGGGGTCCAGCATGTTAATGTGGTGCTCGCGGGCAGTGCATGCCATCACTGAGATGGCATGTCTGTTAAGCAGCTAAGATCGCAGCTCGCTCTTAGAGGGTGCCCTAGCACCTCTTCGGCTCGCTGGAATCTGCATACTCAATTATCTCGACGACTGGCTAATTATAGCTCACTCGCGGGATCATTTGGTTATGCACAGGGACAGGGTTCTCAGGCACCTCGACTTGTTGGGGTTTCGGCAAGCTCGCCCCTGTGCAGAGCATCTCTTTTCTCGGGGTGGAGCTGGACTCAATCACTAACACAGCCTCTCCTGAGAGCGCGCCGAGCTGATGCTCACCTTTCTGAAGGAGTTTGACAGGAGAACTATGGTCCCACTAAAATTATTTCAGAGGCTCCTGGGGCATATGGCATCCGCAGCTGGTGTTACATGGCTCGGATTGCCGGTGTGCCTCTAGAACAAATGTCCAGTCATGTCGTTGTGGCGACGGATGCTTCCAGTATGGGCTGGGGAGCTATGTATTGCGGGCATGCAGCCGTGGGTCCGTGGAAAGGAACGCGGTTGCATTGGCATATCAATTGCCTGGAGCTGTTGGGAGTGTATTTCACTCTGCGCCGTTTTTTTACCGGTGCAAGAGGGGAAACACGTGCTGGTCAGGACGGACAGCACGGTGACTGTGGCTTATATCAACTGCATGGGGGATAACTGCTCTCGCTAGTCATATGTGGCTGAAATCGCTGCATGCCATTCATATCCCCGGCGAGCTCAACCATGTAGCCGATGAGCTCTCACGGCAGCTTCGGCACGGATGCGCTGGCTCACAGCTGCCCTCGGGGCATGCGCAAATATGCGTTCCCCCGAGTGAGCCTACTCGCGCAGTTTCTGTGCAAGCTCAGGGAGGACGAGGAGCAGGTCTTGCTATTTGCGCCTTTCTGGCCCAACCAGACCTGAATTTCAGAACTCTTTCTCCTCGCGACAGCCGCTCCCTGGCAGATCCCTTTGAGGAAGGACCTTCTTTCTCAGGGACAGGGCACCATCTGGCACCCTCGCCCAGATCTCTGGAACCTCCACGTGTGGTCCATAGATGAAGCGCGGAAGGCTTAGGTGACCTACTGGCTGCGGTGGTTAACACCATCACTCAGGCTAGAGCACCCTCTATGAGGCATGCCTACACCCTGAAGTGGAGCCTATTCACTGAATGGTGCGCTTCTCGCTGAGAAGACCCCCGGACTTGCCAAATCTTCAGGATAATGTGGAGCGGAGGCTGTCACCCTCCACACTGAAGGTTTACGTTGCTGCGTTTCCGCTCATCATGACGTGGTGGATGGCAGCACATTGGGAAGGCATCTGGTTCCTCAGAGGTGCGAGGCAATTATATCCACCCTGCCCTTCTCTCATGCCCTCTTGGGATCTCTCTGTAGTGCTCACAAGCCTATGCAGAGATCCGTTTGAACCACTCAGTATCCTTGAGATTTCTGTCCCTGAAGACAGTTGTGCTGGTCGCGTTGTCATCGATCAAGAGGGTCGGGACCTGGAGGCCTTTTTGTTCAGTGATTCATGCCTGAAATTCGGGCCGGCCTACTCTCACGTTATCCCGGATATGTGCCCAAGATTCCTACCACACCCTTTAGTGACCAGGCAGTGAGCCTGGAAGCGCTGCCCACAGAGGAGGCAGACCCAGCCCTTTCTTTGCTGTGTCCCGTTCGCGCTCTGCGATTTTATGTTGACCGCACTCAGAGCTTTAGATCCTCTGAACAGCTCTTTGTCTGTTACGGTGGTCGGAAGTGCCATTTCCAAACAGAGGTTGGCCCACTGGATAGTGGATGCCATCTCCCTCGCTTATCGGTGCTAGGAGCATCGCATCCACTTGGGCGTTAGCACGTGGCGCCTCTCTAACAGACATTGGGATTTCATTAACCTGTTTTATTACTCTTCAGAATGAGTGGTTTCTGACGAAATCCCCATAGTGGAAGTTTCCACATAACATTTCTGCCCCCACCCCCCACCCCCCGCAACTTTGCACTTTGAATAGCAGGTCAGACAGATGGGTTAATTTTTTACTTACTTTTAATGTTTTTATTACAAATTCCTGAAAAGGTTGTAAATTTAATTCCTTGGCATTTTTCCTCTGGAGACAGAGTCCATAAGATCTCAATTGAGTTGTGAGTTACCTTATGAACGGTCTCATTTTTCCAATCTGTAAAGGAAAAAAGAAAAAGTTAGATTTTCCTAATTTTAAAATGACAAATAACACTTTTTTGTCTTGAAAAACTTTTTAAAAGGGTATTTTTGGCAGGACATTGCATTCATTATTATATTTTTTTGGAAAGTTTTTTTTTTTTTTTTTTTTTTTTTTTTTTACAAATTCTTATATGACCCTGACCACAAAACCATAGATCATAGGTGTAAACTTTTGTTTTAAATTGAGATTTATACATTCTCTGAAAGCAGATTAAGCTTTTCATAGATGTATGGTTTGTTAGGATATGTCAATGTTTGATTATGAAACATATGATTTAAAAAATATATTAAAGATAATCAAAGATATTTAATTTAATAAAATTAAAATAATCCAAAATATGTAAACATACAGTAAATGAGTGTCAGTATTTAAAAGTAAAAAACATTTGTTTCAATGTTAACATTTTCACCATAGCTAACAATTTGTTCACTAATTAATGCTTTTTTTTTGTTTGTTTGTTTTCTAAGTAGACAAGTGTTAATGAAACAATTACAGTTTTTCTCAGTCGCTTTGGTACATTTCTCAGATCAGAATTGAAATTCTCAAATTTACCTGTTCAATCTTCACATCATCGTGTCACTTGTGCACATCAAAAATGTTTCTCAATCCTTTGAACAAGTTGCAAATGGTTTTGTACGTCCATGCAAATGATTATGTGCAATTCTCTGATGTTTCCTACATTATCAATTGCTTATTGATCAAGATGTATTATTTTGGTCTATGTTGAATAGTCTCACCGCCCACAACATTTAATCGTTTGTTCATGGCATACGTATTTACATGCAAAATGGCTGAACAAGTTGTCATAATATTTTGTCATAATGCATTTTTCTCTACACTTCCATTAGACTTTTTTCTAAATCTGTCTACAATTGGTAAATTTCTCCCAGGTGAATCTTGGCTTTTTCTAATGAAGGTGCATCTGAATGGAGATGACTAAGTAATTTGACTGTCTTATTTGAGAGATGAACTAAGGATTTTGAGCAAGAGACTGGCTTTCCAGGTAATCCGTGTTTTGTTATTTATAGGCCTTGTTTTGAGAAATCCACTTACTGTTTAGCAAATTTCAAGTCTGATCTGAGAAATGTACCAAAGTGACTGAGAAAAACTGTAATATCAAATATGACATGAAGAAAAACTTAAATATCAGTTTTAACAATACGTTTCATTACAAACACACACCCACACACATTTATATAAATATAAATTAAGAAATACATTACAAAAATGTTTCCAATCAAGCCATCGCTGTTAAATATTAACAGTGATTATTATTATTAATATTATTATTATTTTAACTGATATATTGTAAGAAGTCATGTTATAACTATGATATATTGTAAAATGTCCAGGTGTGAGGATCCGTACTAGTCAACAACTCACCACATTTGATAGTAATTTCTGTTTTGTTGCTTTCAGAGACTCCATCCTTAAATTCGTATTTTCCAAAGCAGTTGTACTTTTCAGAAGGTAAGAAATACACATCCTGATTTAATTTGAAATCACCTACTGAAAGTAAGCAGAAAGAACTAAATATTCTGCAGCATCAGTGGTTATGCATCATCATAAACACGATTAAGAAAATACATTATTTATTTACATTTTTAAAAATAACATAAGCATTGCAGTTACTTACTGTTATTATCACATTGGACCGTAAAGTTGCCCTCATTACACTTGTCTGGTTTATTTTCCCACACAAACTTAGTGGGAATTGTTTCGTTGTACTTTATTTTAGGTTTTACTATTAAAAAAACAAAAACAAAAGATAGTTTATAATAGAGATAAATAGTTAAATGTCTGTTATTGTGCTTTCTATTGATATCACAATGCATTTTTTATCAGATCAATACATTTCAATATAAATGGTTTGTACTTTGAGATTCTAAAAACAAAGAAATCATGGCCACACTTCAAAAAAAGGTTTCATTAATTAATGTTAGATAATTAATTCATAAACATGAACTGAGATTGAACAATACCTCTACAAAATGTAATAATGCATTAAAATGAAAATTCTCCTGGTTAACATTAATCATTATGAGTTCAAAACTAATACTAATGGAAGCTTATTGTAAAGTGTTACCAAAGTTATTTACCCAGAAACCAACATAACATTACTGGTTTACATCAATTATTAAAACCTAAATTTATGAATGCAAATCAAAACCACATTTTTAGTCATGCTGTAAGTAAGAACTTGGCTTCGTATTCCTATCTGGCAAAATCACATAGCAATTTCTCCCTGTAAATGACTTACCATTGAAATGAAAAGAATTTTCCCTTATGAGAATACAGTTGTTAACGTGGATGGTGTACGTAATGCACGGTGTTAAATTTTTAAGTGGTATTGTGAAGGGAGAAATTCCAGTTATGGATTCATTGTTGTGCTTTAACGTGATGTTGTAGTCCGTTCTATTACTTGTGATTGAAGACACACTGATTATTGCTTCATTCTCCTTCATTATTATGTTGCGCTGACCTGTAAGTGAAAATGAATATTGACAAATTAATAAGAAGCAAATTGTAGATCCTGAACAACGCAAACAGCTGACTTCACACAGCAAGTGCAATACTCACATGTCTCTGAGCTTTTGTTGGCACCTGGGAAAAGCACAGATTTATAAGTTAGTCATAACGAATCAAGCTATTTTGTCACAATAATCTGTAATCATTGGTACAGAGAGCACAAATGGCTTGACTTTACCCATGCTGGTGGTGATGACTGGGGTTGTGGGTAAGGTGGAGTGCGTGAGGGTGGTGTATGGAGGTGAGCTGGTTTCATTCACTAGTTAACAATAGAAGAGTTAAATCTGGCTGACCATAAATTACCTTATTAGCCTATTATCATTCATCACATTATGTAATTTCTTAAAGATTAACCATCTGATGCACAACATTGGGTCTAAAGTGAGAGTTTAGAGTTTTTATGTTCTACAGGTAGATGAAAAGAACCACAGTTCTCAGTTCATATGGATTTTACTGCTTATTATTAGGTATGTGTTTTCTCTAAAGGTCTCATTACATTTCTTCCAAATTTCTAATTAAAATTTTGTATTTTTGTTTTTGCCAATTGAGAGTGTGCTAGAATAACAAACAATTTATGTGTAGTGATTGAAAGACAGTTATTCCAAATCCTCTAAATGACTATTTTTTATATATATTCTTTATATTTGGAAGAAATATCATGAGATGTTTACACTAAAAATGTATTTTATTTTGAATCATGTAACCACAAATCAGAAATCTAGGGAAACTAGAGAGAGCTATCTAGAGGATTGTCAAGTAGTACTTATTTTTTTTCCAGAGCTTTATATTATATAAATTAATTTCATCGTTTAATATTCTAAGTATTCCTTAATAAAATTTAAATCATCTCATGTCCTAATTTTCATTGTTCTTTTCTTAATTTGTGAGTAAATTTACTTGCAAAAAGTTGTGAATGTTTCATCTACAGTATAAATACAACAACTGAGCTTTTTGTCAAATTTCTAAAATTGATTTGTGAAAATCAAAAGCAAGACATTTATTGAATACCTGGAAAATACATTTAATTCAGAAACACTACATGAATGAAAAAACACAGGGATTGAATGCAGGTCATTTTAGACCCGTTTGGTGCATTAAAAGGCGTTTGCAGAGTTTTTGCACCAGAGTTACTTAACTGCTGCAGTAGTATTAGCCATAACAAAAGATATGCAGCAATCATTTGTAAACATTCATTCATTCATTTTCTTTTCGGATTAGTCCCTTTATTAATCTGGGGTCGCCACAGCGGAATGAACCGCCAACTTATCCAGCATATGTTTTACGCAGCGGATGCCCTTCCAGCTGCAACCCATCTCTGGGAAACATCCATACACACCCATTCACACTCATACACTACGGACAATTTAGTCTACCCAATTCACCTGTACCGCATGTCTTTGGACTTGTGGGGGAAACCGGAGCACCCGGAGGAAACCCACGCCAACACAGGGAGAACATGCAAACTCCACACAGAAACGCCAACTGACCCAGCCGAGGCTCGAACCAGCGACCTTCTTGCTGTGAGGCGAACGTGCTACCCACTGCGCCACTGTGAGGCCCATTTGTAAACATGTTTTCTATATTTTAAACATAAATATTTCGACACAATCTAGCACAGGATATAAAAAAAACTGAAATACAATGTTAAACACTCTGTTACCTGCAGTGTTCCTGGTGTTTTGTTGTTGTGAGGTGCGTGGAGGTGAGGTTGATGAGTTTGTCTTTTTATTATCTTTTTATAATAAAAAGAATAAAGCAAATGTTGTTCTTGTTAATTACTTTTATACAATCCAGAAAGGTATTTTAAAAATAAACCAAAAAACTTAAATACACCGTTACCTGAAAGGTTTTGTTGTTGCTTACGGTTTGATAAAAATTTTTCAAGCCAATCTAGTATGGTATTGAAAAAATTCCCTGAAAAATGTCAATATAATGTCAAATACAGTGTTCTGTTGACTGTTGATCTGTTTGCCACCGGTGTACTATTGTTGTAAGGCATTGTGTGCGGGTGAGGTTGGTTTGTTTTTCAAAGTCTCCTCTGAATCAGAACCCTTCTCCACATGTAAATGATTACTTGATCAAATAATCAAATTGATCATGGTTTTTTTCTTTCTTGTAAATTTATACTTGTACTCATCATCCCTAATATTTGTACAGGGACATTTATATTCCCCTTATATTAAATCTGTGGGCCATTTTCTTAATTTTGGCCATAAAATAATGAGGTGAGATTGATGTGCTTGTCTGGTTATTTTTTTGTAATATCCCCTAAATGATAACAGTAATTAGAATTATTTAAATGTAGTTCTTATAAATACTTTTATACAATCTAGTATGGGATATAAAATTGTTACTATTAAAATACTGTTACCTGAAGTGTTGGTGGTGTTATGTTGTTGCGAGGTGCGTGGAGGTGAGGTTGGTGTGTTTGCCTTGTTAATATTTTCAGTATTATTACCTAAAACGGATTACTGAATCAATTAACATTTTTTAGAAATTTTTGACGACTCGAAAAAAATTGGTACATTAAAGGGGTGGTCCACTACGATATCATATTTTAAACTTTAGTTGATGTGTAATGTAGCTGTGTGAACATAAACAACATCTCTGAATGTAGGACGCTCAAAGTTCAATGCAAAGGGAGATGCTGGCTTTTATAGAGTTAGCTTAGCAAAGCCTATAGCGAACGAATTTGGGGACTACAAAAAAAAATAAACATCCGGGCTAGTGAGATCATAAACGCTTCAGGTTACGCGCATTCAACACATGCACACACCCTGCTCAGCAACGGGGCGTGGCCAGATGCGCTTTAATGTTATAGCAGAGAAAGCTAAAATGCAGTCAAAATGCTGCTATTTCCACAGAGCTTCTTCTGTTTCTGTATTTGGGCTTCCAAAGGACACGACAAAAAGAAGTGCTTACAATTCAATTTTAATTATATTCCAGAGAATTATAATATACAGCTTGCCTTTGACAAAAGAGAACTTCCAGAATTTCAGTTCAGTGTTGAGAGAGCCACAACCTGTCAGTGTTTTTATTTGTTAAAATTGATCTATTAAATGCACAGTTTCTAGCGTTAACGGTATGCTGTAGCGAGGACATAAACAAGGATGTAAACAAACGGGAAATGCTGTTTGGCACCGCTAACAATTTAGCTACAAATGTATATTTATCCGTCAAACCGCTGTAAACACACACACAATCTTCAGCAGCGCGTCCAGTGTCTCTCTATGCGGCCGCTTAAAGTGCTCTCTAATTACGGTGCAGCTTTCTGTCCGTTATACATCTCAAATAACAAACTTGGAAAAGATATGTTTCATATTAAACATTTCATATTGCTTACACATGCTTATTCCAAATATATGTGAAAGACACTTGTCAGATTTTATTTCAGAGAGCAGGTGTATGGTGTGCTCAGGCACGTGCTCTTCATTTTCTGTCTGATTTAGGCAGCTAAGAGCTTCTCTGTTTACACAGCGCTTTAACGCGTGCTTTATAGGGGCATCACGTGCTGACGCGGAGCCGATCCGCAAATCACAGCACATTATGTTAGCTGACCAATCAGAGTCTCTTGAAGGCGGGCCTTTCGGAGGAACTAGGAAATATGACATTCTTTTTTATGTTAGCTGAGAAGCTGTATATAATCAAAGTAAGATATATGAAAAAAATAACGTGATTTTCTACAAGTGAAGCATGAGCACACATTGCTTTGCATCTTGTAAACACAACCAAACCTTAAAAATACACTGGACCACCCCTAAAATATGAAACAGAATGTGAAATAGACTGATGACGTTGAAGATAACGATAACATGAGCAAGAAAAGTTGATCTTTTAAACAATATACGAATTAATAAAAAATGAAACTTAATATTAATACAGTGTTACCTGGAGTGGTGCTGATGTGTTGTTGCATGGTAGTGTGTGAAAGTAAGCCTGTTGGTTTTGTGTCATTTATATCTGTAGTAAAAATGATAATGGATGTTATATTAAATTACATTTTTATATATAAATACACTGACACTAAGGGAGCTGGACAATGGTGATTAAAGTTAGCACCAAAAAATTGACAAGTTCATATTTATATATTTTAAATATCAAAAAGTAATTTGTGGAAATCAAAAACATTTATTTTATAAATACCTGGAATAATAAAAGATGAGATACATTTAATTCAAAAACATTTCATAGCTGAAATCAGACAGGAATACAGGTCATTTTAGACCCATTTTGTGCATTAGAAGGGCTTTGCAAGCCTTGTGCATCAGAGTTATTAAATACCGCAGTAGTATTAGCATGACAAAAGATAAGCAAAAAATCATTTGTACAGAGAGCTCAAATGGTGTGACTTTACCTGTGCTGGTGTTAGTGACTGTGTGTGTGGTTGAGTTAAAGTGCATAAGGGTGGGCTTTGAATGTGCTGGAGGTGCTGGTTCTTTCACTAGTTAACGATAGAAGAGTTAAAACTGGCTGACCAGGCCACAGATCACCTGAATAGCTGATACTGTGCATTACTGTTTAAGATGAAATACTGTAGTAGTATTAGCCATGTTAAATACAGTAGGCAGGAATTGTTTGTACAGAGACCACAATGGTGGTGTTTTACCAATGGGGATGATTGCAGGTGGGGATGAGCTTGAGGTGGAGAGATTGAGAGTGGATGTGTTGAATTCTGTGGTTAAAGTTAAGTTGGTGCCAACCTCTCGGGCTTGTTGTGTTGCAAGTTGATGACAAAAGAGTTTTAAAAATGACTGACAAGGATATTACTGCACTGCAAACTAATCTAGCATGCTGTATTGCTTCACACAAACAAATGCACTGATATACATTACAGCAGAGGAAATATGGAAAAGCAAGTTTATAATCATGTGACATTCTGCACTACTGGTCAAAATAACACTTTAAATAATGTTTTTCTTATTGAACTTAGTTTATAATTTTATGTATTCCTGTGATTCAAAGCTCCTGTGATCTTCAGCATTATTACTCCAGACTTAAGCCTGATTTATACTTCTGCATTGAGTGATCGCTCTACCCCATGATGCAAACCTTGCAACATGTCCAACACCATTGTGAGCATTTATACATGTACTCATCATCCCTTAAATCTCCACAGGGACATTTTTATTCCCCTTATATCAAATCTGTGGGCCATTTTCTGAATTTTGGCCACAAAAAAAAAGTTTAATTTCTGACCGTAATATTTACATAGTAACTGAAAACATCTAAAAACACCAGTAAATAGTTTCACTATTGTTGTTCTTATGAACACTTTTATACAATCTAGTATGGAATATATATAACAAATACTTAAATATAATATGTAAAACTCTCTGAATGATAATGATTATTAGATTAAATCAAATGTTGCTTATAAATGTTTTTTACACAAACTAGCAAATTAAAAAACAAACAAAACTGAAATACAAAGTTAAACACACTGTTACCTGAAGTGATGGAGGTGTTTTGTTGTTGCGAGGTGAGTGGAGGTGAGGTTGACGTGTTTGTCTGCTTAATAGGTTGAGAAATGTTACCTAAATCAAAATGGATTATTGAATCAATATAATGTTTTATAATATGAGCACATGCTTTTACACCACAACTCGACATAATAGCAGATTTTAGTTTCTTTTTGAAAAAGTAGTCCTTAAATTTAAATCTATTATAACAACAGAAATCATTTGCTCAACAGAATCCAAATATAGTTTAGCAAACTAAAACTCACAAATTGATACATTAATAAAATACATGAAAATAGTGTTAAATACACTGTTTTTCATTAAATATAAATACATTGACACTAAGGGAGCTGGACAATACATGATAACTAAAATGAGCACCAAATTGACTATTATTGTTACAATAAACTGCAGAGGTTCAGCAATATTTATATACTTACATTTTACAGGGTCTGAAATTAACGTTTTCCTTACCAGATTTTGTTTTACCTCCAAAAGGGTTATTTATATAATTATCTGTTGTCTTTTATGACAAACACTTCGAATTGATTTGCTACCAATTGAATTGGTTAGAATATCATACTGTTATCTATGTCAACAAGTGTTTCAATTCATATATTGTATAAAAAAAAGCTCATATTTATAGGTTAATCAACATGATTCAAACTATTTTGTCACAATAAACTAATTATTTGTAGAGAGAGCTCAAATGTTGTGACTTTACCGGTGCTGGTGTTGGTGACTGTAGGTGTGGGTGAGATGGAGTGCATGGGGGTGAGGTTTGAAGGTGGTGGTGCTTTCACTAGTTAACAATAGAAGAGTTAAAACTGTCTGATCAGGCCACAGATCACATTATTGGCTGATACTGTTCATTTAGCCACGAAAGCTGCTTTATGCAACAAAAACAGCAACATTTTATTTTAAATTAGGGAGAAATATGATAAGACATTTACAAAATAAATCTAAATGACATTTTATGCAAACACATAACTATTATTATTAAATCGAATAGCTGACACTGTGTATTACTGTTTAAGATGAAATAGTACAGAAGTATAAGCCATGTTCATGTTAAATTGGCAGGAATTGTTTGTACAGAGAGCACAATGGTGCTGTTTTACCCATGTTGATGTTGGCTGGTGGGGGTGAGCTTGATGTGGAGAGTGTGGAGGGATTGAGAGTGGGTGCAGGGAGTTCAGTGGGTGACGTTAAGTTGGTGCCAATCTTTCGGTCTTGTTGAGTTGGAAATTGATGATAAAAGAGTTTTAAAAATGACTGACAAGGATCAGTGGGCCATCTTCTTAATTTTAGTCACAAACAATGCTTAATTTCTGTAAACAGTTTATAAATACATGAAAAACGAACACTAAATACACTTTTGTGTTTTGTTGTTGCATATGGTTGGGAGGAGGTGAGATTGATGTGTTGGCTGCTTATTTTTAGTACTATCCCCTAAATCAATGGTCCCCAACCGTTTCTAAATGTTGCTTTTATAAATGTTATTTACACAAACTAGCATGGTATATTAAAAAACAAACAAAACTGAAATTCAATGTTAAACACACTGTTACCTGAAGTGTTGGTGGTGTTTTGTTGTTGCGAGGTGCGTGGAGGTGAGATTGGTGTGTTTGTCTGGTCATTATTTTCAGTATTATTACCTAAAATAAATTATTGAATCAATTCAAATGTTTTGTCAATATGTAAACACAGGTCAGTATGGGATAGCACGGTGACTCTAAATAATACTAGATTTCTGTTCCTTTTTTAAAAAGTAGTCCTTAAATTTAATTGTATTATAACAACAGAATGCATACACTCGACAGTATCCAAATATATTTTAGCAAACTAAAACTCACAAATTGGTACATTGATAAAAATATGAAACAGAATGTTAAATACACTGATGACGTTGAAGATAATGATTACATGAGGAAGAAAAGTTGATCTTTTAAACAATATACAAATGAATAAAAAAAAGAAACTGAATGTTAATAAAGTGTTACCTGGAGTGGTGCTGATATTGTGTTGTTGCATGGTAGTGGGTGAAGGTAAGCCTGTTGGTTTTGTGTCATTTATATCTTTAGTAATCATTATAATGGTTGTTATATTAAATTACATTTTTATATAATAAATATACTGACACTAAGGAAGCTGGACAATACATGGTGACTAAATATAGCTCCATATAATAATTGACTCTTATTGTTACTATAAACGGCTTCAGTTCAGCAATATTTACACATTTACACTTCACAGGGCCTGAAATGAAGGCTTTCCTTACCAGATTTTTTTTAACCTTCACAAGGGTTATTTTTGTAATTTCCTGTTGTCTTTTATGCCAAACACTTCGAATTGATTAATACCAATTAAATCTGTTAGAATATCATACTGCTATCTATATCAACAAGTGTTGATTTATATAGTATTAAAAAAGCTCATATTTAGAGGTCAATCATCATGAATCGAGCTGTTTTGTCATAATAAACTGTAATCATTTGTAGAGAGAGCTCAAATGGTGTGACTTTACCGGTGCTGGTGTTGGTGACTGAGGCTGTGGGTGAGGTGGAGTGCATGGGGGTGAGGTTTGAAGGTGGTGCTTTCACTAGTTAACAATAGGAGAGTTACAACTGGCTGATCAGGCCACATATTAACTTATTAGTTGATACTGTTCATTTTGTCATGTCAAAGATTTACCATTTAATGCACAATATTGGGTCTAAAGTGACTAGAGTGAGTTTATGTTCTACATAAGGAAAAAAAAAAATAAGAGACCACTTAACAGTTCTCATTTTTAATGGGTTTACTGTATTTACTAGGTATATGTTTATTTATAAAGGTCAGATAACATTTCTTCCAAATTTCAAATTAAAATGTTGTCAATAAAAATTTGTTTTCATTTGTTGTTATTGAAAATCAGGGTCAGTCCACCAAATATTGATTTCTTAACTCTTCTACAGAAACGTTGTCGTCTTAGCTAAAAATAAATATCAATAGGTTGATATTCATATCAACCTGTTAAATGGCATAATTTTGCCATTTAAAGCGTTTTTCACATCGGACACAGACAGCTCTGTGCTATGAAACACATTAATCTCAATGGCTTGCACAGTGCAAGATTGGTTTGTTGCTGCACCAGCCAGAGAGCACAAGTTGAAGAGCTTGCCACAGAGTTTCAAATAGTCGGTCAGCGCAGCACCTTCAGCATCCGGTATGAAAGCTGCTTTATGCAACAAAAACAACTACATTTTATTTGAAATTAGGGAGAAATGTGAGCAGAAGTTTGCAAAATAAATTAAAATTTACATTTTACACAAACACATAACTATTATTAAAATATCTGAGAAAATAGGGATTGTTAAGTGGTCCTTCATTTTTTCCAGAGCTGAATATTGTATAAACGCATTTCATTGTTTAGTATTCCAGGCATTGCTTAATGAACTTTCAATCGACACAAATCCTAATTTTCATTGACCCTTTCTTACTTTTTGAATATAAATGTCAAATATCAAAGTTTCCTCTATTTGTCACTTTTGACCCATAGGAGTAAAGTCAGTGTACAGTAGAAATAAAAAGACTGTGCTTCATGTAAAATATCAAACAGTAATTTGTGAGAAAACAAAAACATTTATTTTATGAATACCTGGAATAATAAAAGATCAAATATATTTCATTTAAAAACATCCCATAACTGAAAAAAACACAGAAATTGAATACAGGTCATTTTAGACCCATTTTGTGCATTATAAGGGCTTTGAAGGGCTTGTGCGTGAAAAAGTTATTAAATGCTGCAGTAGTATTAGCCATGACAAATGATAGGCAGGAATCATTTGTACAAAGAGCTCAAATGGTGTGACTTTGCCCGTGCTGATGTTGGTGACTGTGGATGTGGTTGTGTTGGAGTGTGTGGAGCCTGCGTTTAGAGGTGAGCTGGTTTCTTTCATTAGTTAACAACAGAAGAGTTAAAACTGGCTTACCAGGCCACAGATCACCTGAACAGCTGACACTGTGGCATGTTAGATAGGCAGGAATTATTTGTATAGAGACCACAAATGGTGTTTTTTTTTACCCGTGGTGATGGTGGTGGGTGGGAGTGAGCTTGAGTTGGAGAGTGTGGATAGATTGAGAGTGGATGCATGGAGTACACTGGTTGAAGGTAAGGTGGTGCTAGCCTCTTGGTGTTGTTATGTTGGTAGTTGGTGATAGAAGAGTTTAGAAAATGACTGACAAGTATATTACTGCACTTTTCAGAATTATTACTCCAGACTTCAGCCTGATTTACACTTCTGCATGATACATTTCCCGAGTAACATGAATGCACTGGTCACATTTAAAGGTTTTATTTTATTTTACAAATTTGCATAATTGATTCTGTGATTGATCCCGTGGCCTGTTTAAGAATGTCGTGAATGTGCAAATATCTACATCAAGCTTGATGTAGCGGCACCTTCTCATCCTGGACCAGCAAGCATGCAACAAAGATTAAACTAGATCAAGCCACACATTTTCTGTTTTCCTGGATATCTTTATTCTACTTCTGTGCGAAACCCCTCTGAATTGCTGTTTTGTTGTAGCATATGGATGAGTGAAGGTGAGTTTGATGTGTTTGCCTTTTATCTCTAATAATACTCTCTAAATAATAATGATTTTTAGATTAAATCAAATGTTGTTCCTATTAATAGTTTTATTCAACCTAGTATGGGACATAAAAAAACCTTGAAATATAATGTCAAATGCAGCCTTACCTGATTTGACGCTGGTGTCTTGTGGTGTGGAGGCATTGAGTGTGGGTGAGGATGGATTGTTTTTCACAGTCACTTGTGAATCAGAACCATTCTCTACATGTAAATTATTATTTTATTTTTTCCTCATAAATATTTAGATTAGATATAAGTTATGTGTTATGTACACATGTAAATATTAATAATAGTGGATTTTCATTTATTGATGTTCAAAATTAAATATTACATTAGCCATATTACAGTTTTAGCTGTAGCCTGAAGGGTTTGCAAGGGTTTCAACCAGCCAATGAATCAGTCTGTCTCTCTGTCTGCCTGTCTATCAGTCTATCAATCAATCAGTCAATTAATCTATCATTGATCAATAAATAATCAATCAATAAATCAATAAAATTACTAATCAGTCCATCCGTCCATCAATCAACCAATGAGTCAGAAGCATGACATGATGGTAAGATGGTAAGATGTCAGAGTGTGAGAGTGTGTGTGAAAGACTAGCAGTGCAGGTGTGTGTGCCAATGTTTTGACGTCACCTTTATTTGAGTTGTTTTCGGTAGGTGTTTTTGATGTGGTGGAGATTGACTGAGGGTCTGTAATGATGGATTGATGACACCATGAAATATCTAAGCATATGAGGTTTTCCACAGACACATATTCAATAGGACACATACAGTATTGGGGAGTAGCTAATCTCGGCTACTATCTTTGCTACATTTTTCAGTAGCCTGACAGAAGCTCAGCCACTTATGATACAATCTAACTTTTCCAGTATCTAGTTACTTTTTCCAGCAAATAGTAGTTCAACAGTTACAGTACATTTAGTGAAGCCGCAATGGTCTGAAGCAGTACAGCATCATCTTACAAGATTACACACTACAATGTATTACAGCCATCTGTTTGTAAATTACACATCTCATGGTTTTAGATTATTTGTTTATTAATTTGTTACTGTTATTTTGTAAATAATGTTTTTAAGAAGTAACTTGTAGTGTTGTAGTAGAAGTGTAGTTTGACAGTAGCTTAGCTAGTTTTCTCCACATGTAGCTTGTTAGCTTGTAGCTTATCAAGTTACAGTTTCAGAGTAGCTTCCCCAACACTGTACAAACAATACTGTAAAACTGTGTAACAGAAAGTATGTGAGACTTACCTGGAACAGCAGTTATTTCACCTGGGGATAGTGTAAGACAAGATAATATTAATTACCTTCATCTGAATTTAATGCTTTTGTTTTTTTGTTGTATTTTGTAACAGAGGGATGTGTGGCACAGATTCAACAATGTGCTGGAAACATTCATCAGAGATTTTAGTTCATATTGACCTGATAGTATCACACAGTTGCTGCAGATTTGTCATTTGCTCATCTATGATGTAAATCTCCTGTTCCACCAAAGCCCAAAAGTGGTTTATTGAATTGAACATGTGAACATGCCGTCATGTTCACAAAACCAGTCTGAGATGATTTGTTTATGTCAAATACATTTTATTATGGCAAATTGTGACTCATCAGACCAGGCAACCAATCTCATTCAATCAAATGTAAATCATTAAGCTTTTTACAGATATGTTTGGTACAGTGACCAAATTTCTTCAAATGGCAGGTACCAAAGAAGGTCCGCACCGAATCATAAAAGAAAAGAAAACCTTTTTCGATCTTCTACTGTTCGGTCTTGTTGAGCCTGTGTGAACTGTAGTGGTCACTTCATCCTATGTTTAAGTGAATAAAACAGACTTGACAGCACTTGACTTAATACAAACCACAGCCTTCCTGAGCATCATGTCACCAATTTATGACCACATATCTAGATCATCTCAAACTGGTTTCTTGAACATGATAGTATGTTCACTGCACTAAAAAGGCCTCCACAGAAACCAGATCGCAAACAAATTGGAGATTCTCATCATGGATGTTGAATCAACAATAGGTTGTTTTCACATGACGTCATTGATGACGAGCGAAATTTAGATGGAGGGCAGGAATGATTTTTCCACATAGGAATCGCTATCAGAACATCAGAATGTTTCTGTTTTATGTTGTTTATAATTGTTTAAATCAGCCATAATAAGAAATGCCGAACAGATTTTATAGACTTCCAAAAGTTTTTTCTCATAAAGGGGAGAAAGTTCAAGAAACTGGCTGAAAAATGGAAGAAAAGTCTTCATGTAATAAACATTTATTCAATGTATCCATGTGTACAAACCTTTTTTTTAAATGCGATTAATTTGTTTGACAGCACCAATAATGGGGCACTTTTCCTCCTTACAAAAATAAATAAATAAATAATAATGTAGACTATGCGTCCACGCTTTTGTATGCTTCCATCTGTTATTTTGTGATGGCTGGAAAATATCCGCATGGGGAAAAGAATATAGTAATTTATAATAAACATGTTTTTGAATCACATAGTAAAGTGTATAATGTGCACAACTCTTTGTTAAAGAATGCTACAGAATACTGTAGCATAGTAAACTGATAAACTGTAAATACTGTAACGTTAGTGTAAACTATGTTGGTGCATTGTGATGGTGTATAATTATAGCGTAGAAAACTGAAGCCTATTGAATAATTTGTTTATTACTACAGTTGTGTTGTACCACAGCAACAGTATAATTACTACGACAGTTTCATTCAAGTAATTATCTATAGTATGCTTCATAAATATCAAAATTAATGTAAAACAATCAATAATAATAATAATAACATTTCATGTCTGGCACTACTATAATCCACAATGTTTATCTTCTTGCTAGAACTTTTAGCAACAACAGTCAAGATGAAATGCAGTATTCTTATTAAAGTATTCTTATTAATTATTCAGTCAGACATTGATTGATTTTCTGCATAATTCATATTCACAACACAGACTGAGGAAACTTTAAATCAAAACCTAAAAAATTCTGAACATTCCCTTAACATTCATTTTTGTTGTTGTTGTTTTGTTCATTTTAGCATAATTACATTCTAGGAATGATCTATTTAGTTTTATGAGCACAAGTAACCTTCCCAGACTGGTAAAGAGAGTTTAAAATATATATATTTAATAAACTTAAAACGTTTTACAACCCAAACACTTAACAGAGCGTTACCTACAGGTCATTTTGTTTTTCATTCAATAACGATAGCAAACTATAGAGGTCAGGGGAACGTTCTAGGAACATCAAAGAACATTAGAATAACATTTGAAGAACAATAGAAGTTAAAGAAACATTAGCATATCCTCTAATAAAGCAAAAACTTTCCTAACTAACCAAAAACAAACCTTAAAAATAAAGAATGCTCTGAAAACCAGATAGTTTTCGGAATGTTGTGGAAAGGGTGGCATGAGCATGACAGATAGTGATGAAGAGCTTGAAGTGCAGAATGAAGAGAGAGGTTGAAGGTCAGAGGTCATGAGTGAGACTGATGATGAAGAGTGTGTGTCTGATGTCTGGTTACCTGCAGGTTTGGGTGTGGTGGTACTGGTAGTTTGCGTGGATGAGTTACCAGAACCTATTGACATGAGCACATGAGTTAAACTAGATCCAAAAAAAACTGTTCTTTTTCATAAAAAAAAAAACAAGCTAAATTACAGAAATTAGAACATTGCATATTTGGTAGAATTTACATTTTCATCCACTGGACAAGTGTATATACTATGTATATTATTTATACACACACACACACAAACACACACAGACAGACAAACTGACTGACAGACAGACAGAGAAATGCACATCTGGCCAGTGACCCCATGCACTCATAGAGAAACCCCATGCATCTAGTCCCAGTCCCAGTCCCAACATCAAAAGACTAAAGAAATAGAATCAATTACTAAGGAGCAAGATGTACTCAATGGGCAAAATAAAGTAAGACAAATAAAAAAGTTAACATGCTATGAACTGGCCCGGTGCCTGACCAACATTAAGAGCCCCGGTCAGAGAAAACTGCTGAGCCTGTACCGTCTGAGTGGACACAGTCTGAGTGTATATAAGTATATATATATTGGATCATTTTCACAGATCTATAAATCGAAAAAGATTTTCCTTTATTACACTGAAAAAATTATTCAAAGATATGTCCTTGGATTTACTACATTTTTTTAAGGTAAGTGGTTGTAAACAATTTATTTGGGCTGAATTAAAAAAAAACTGATTAAGTAAAAAATGACTAAATTAAATTTGTTTAAATTCAACCCATATAATTTATTTGCAACAATTTTGCAGAAATCATTTTTTCAGTGTACTATCACCTCATACATCTTTACTGGTCCCTTAGTCCAACTAAAGAGTATGTAAAAAAATGACGACCTTAACCTGCTTTGTCTAGTCCAATATAATAACTATAAACACATTAAAACTACAAATTAATACACCAAACGACCTCCTTAACAAGCACAGAAACTCCTTTTTAGAAAACAATAACTATAAACAGTACATTTGTCCTCTAGAACTCACAGTGGTGCAATAGAAAAACCATTATGGTTAAAAAAAAAAAAAAAGAAAACCTCAAAAACATCAAGAGATTTTCATTTCTTGAAAAAATTTATTAATGATTCCACAGATCTCTAAATATAAGAACATTTCAAATAGATTTCCTTTTTTAATCACCTAATACATCTTTACTGAATCCTACAAAAAAGACAATTTTACCTGTTATTTCTGTCTTTGTGGGTGCAAGTGTGGAGTCTGTGTTTAAAGGAATATGTGGGATCATTTACGATAAAAGATGGGGCCTGTGGTTAAAGCTTGAGTTAAAGCTTGAGTGTTTCTCAATCCCGGTCCTCGTGCCCCACTGTGCTGCACATTTCGTATGTTTTCAAGTCAGACGTTTGTTCTAATTCAACAAGGATAACAAGGACTCCACAGGATATTCCACCATGATTTCAATTTGAAGGGAGCATATATACGTTTCATTCAAATGGCATGAATATTGTATTTATTTATGGAGGTATATATATATATATATATATATTATGCTTTCCTGGTGAAATGTTGTGTAAATCCATGAATGAAATGAAATAAAGGTTTCTCGTTCTCTGGTAGAACGCAGTAAAGAAGACAGGACTAGGGAAGATTGCACACTACATAGGGACGTGTCAGTCAGAACACAGTTCAGCTGGCTTATATAAAAGAGACATTGAAATATGCAGATCGGTGGGGCACGAGGACAGGGATTGAGAAATGCTGGGTTAAAGGGAAATATCAAATATTTTAAATAGATTTTACTTTATAATCACCTTGTACATTTTTACTAGTTATTGAATCCTACAAAAGAGGATGACCATTACCTGTTGTTTTTTCAGAAAGACTGAGTGTGGGAGAGGGGCTTGAGGCTAAAGGGAAAGGAGTTTATTGGAGATAAATTGAGATAATAATAACTATAAACACACTAAAATTACTAGTTTCGTGATTTGAATTTGTTTATGATTGCAATGATTTTTTAACAAATAAATAGAAAAATAGATTGGATAGTGTTAGCAATGACAGGTCAAGTGTTGAAGCTTAACTGTTTCTTGAAAATGACGAGATGTGTCAATCACATCATGCATCTGAATTATTATTAGATGTCATTATTTAATGGAATCAACAACACAAAGTGCAAAAAGATCAAATGGATCTTCAACTCTAAGAACTTTCTATTTACTGTATTATTACCTCTTACATCTTACTGCATTCTAAAAAGGGGACCACCATTACCTTTTTCTGTTGCTGTTGCTGTTGCTGTTGCTGTTGAGTCAGCAATGCGTGTGGGTGAGGGGTCTATGGTCAAAGGGAAATCAAAATTCAGTTTAAATAATACAAACTTGTACAAATGTTTTAAAAAAGTGTCTTTAGCCTGCACCAAAACTTATCAATGCCTGCATGCCTTTCAATGCCTGCATGAAATAGTACATGTGTGGGTCACACTTTACAATAAGGTTCATTAGTTAATGCATTTACTAACATGAACAGTGTATGAACATTACTTATACAGCATTTATTAATCATAGTTCAACATTACCTAATGCATTAATAACATCCAAAGTCATGCTTGTTAACATTAGTTCATGCACCATGGGTTAACATGAACTAACAATGTGCGACGGCATTTTCATTAACTAACATGAACAATTACTATAATGAATGTATTATTCATTGTTTGTTCATGTTAGTCAATGCATTAACTAATACAACCTTATTGTAAAGTGTTACCCAATTGTGCTATGTTAAAAATCCACTAAAAATTACCTCTTGCACAATGGACACTAGAAAGGAAAGTAATGCTAAATGTATTCGCCTTGATTAATTTACTCATCTGAAACCATTGCTTGATTATTCAGTTTTGTTTTTTAACTGGAAGCCAAAATTAAAATTTATCTATTTAAATGCAAATGAGCTCATGCTACATCTCTGGTGTGTGTGTGTGTGTGTGTGTGTGTGTGTGTGTGTGTGTGTGTGTGTATACTATGGTAAAAACCCATCTATTCTAATATTTATTTTTCTCATAAATCAGAAATGGGGCCTCACAGTGGCGCAGTGGGTAGCACGTTCGCCTCACAGCAAAAAGGTCGCTGGTTCGAGCCTCGGCTGGGTCAGTTGGCGTTTCTGTGTGGAGTTTGCATGTTCTCCCTGTG
>CAIGQW010031024.1:7690611-7743473 GCA_903798125.1 Danio choprae
TTTCCCCCACAAGTCCAAAGACATGCGGTACAGGTGAATTGGGTAAGCTAAATTGTCCGTAGTGTATGTGTGTGAATGAGAGTGTGTGGATGTTTCCCAGTGATGGGTTGAAGCTGGAAGGGCATCCGCTGCGTAAAACATATGCTGGATAAGTTGGCGGTTCATTTCGCTGTGGCGACCCCAGATTAATAAAGGGATTAAGCCAAAATGAAAATGAATGAATGTAATAGAAATAGACACAAAACTTGTATTTAATGGTTAAAAGTTGTTTGTGGAACCATAAATGGCAATTTATTCGCAATTTTTTTATTATATTTATCAATTAATTTGGTAATTTAGTGTTTAGTTCAATTTCGATCATACACAAAAAATATTTTTGCTGCTTGTTCAAACTCATTCATTCATTTTCTTTTCGGCTTAGTCTCTTTATTAATCTGTGGTGGCCACAGCGGAACGAACCGCCAACTTATCCAGCATATGTTTTACACAGTGGATGCCCTTACAAAACAACCCATGACTGGGAAACATCCAAACTCATTTACACACATACACTATGGACAATTTAGCTTACCCAATTCACCTGTACCTCATGTCTTTGGACTGTGGGGAAAACCGGAGCACCCGGAGGAAACCCACGCGATCACATGGAGAACATGCAAACTCCACACAGAAATGCCAACTGACCCAGCCGAGGCTCGAACCAGCGACCTTCTTGCTGTGAGGCAATCTTGCTACCCTCTGCGCCACCGTGATGCCCCCCCTTGTTCAAACTACTTATTTAAACTGAGTTGATTCATCACAATTCCTGTGCTTTTCTTTGGGAAAACTTAATGGTTTTATCCTAAAAAGGGGACCACCGTTACCTTTTGTTGTTGTTGTTGTTGTTGTTGTTGTTGCTGTTGTTTCTGTTGAGTTGTTTTCAACAGTGCGTGTGGGTGAGGGATCTATGGTTTTATAAAAATAAAAATAAATTAAAATGAAATTTGAAACTTAAATGTAAAAACAATTAAGTTAACGTGATCGGTTTGTGTTCAGACAACATGAAGGAATTGTGTGGAACCCTGTATTTTTTATAGTGTAGTGTTGTCAAATCGATCCATTTCCATTCACACAGATCAGAAAAATTGACCAAAAAAACACTCTATTCTGCATGCAGGCCAGTAGATGGTAATGTTATACACAAGCACATACAGTACTGTAATGCTGTATGTAATGTATGTATTGACGGTTGGGTTTAGGGGTGGGGTTTAGTGCCACGCCTCCTTTTAAAATCATACAACTGAAATTGAAATATGAATTAAACTAATTTGACAAAATGTAAAATAGTTATGTTTCCTTATGAGATCAGGCTGGTAGTTCAACATCGTAGTAGCTGACTGAAGACTGAACACATAGTACACTCGCACGACATCATTATTTTCACAAAGGGACAATAATAGCATTAGGGCTGCACAATATTGGAAAAACCTGACATTGCAAAATTTAGTTTTTCTGTGATGTGGTGCCTAATGAATACAACTTCACTCGATAAACTAAATTGCTCTTAAACTCTATTTGGAAAGAATTGATCATTTTAGATTGATTGTAATGATTTTGCATAAAAATATAATAAATATATGTTAAAAAAAGCTGTCACCGGGTAATTTTTGTACTTTTTTTAAGTACTAATATGTACCTTTAAGCTACAATGCAGACACTTTAGGTACTTATGTTTATTTTTTAAGGTACCATTTCAGATCCTTTATGCAGTATAATGCTCCCTTTACATACACTGTAAAAAAAAAAAAAAATTGTAAAAATGCTACAGTAAAAGTTGTACAAAAATATGTACAGAAATTTACTTCCCCAGTCATTTTGCCACAGTTTGTTTGCTTGTTTTATATTACTGTGGTTACTTTTTAGTTGTTTTTTTCATCAGTGATGTACGTTAGAGTTTTATGAAAACATCTAATCATGTTTAATACCGTTTATTACTTTATCACGATGGTATTTGGTAGTTGTGTAGATGACACTGAGCACATTCTATATATGTTTCTCTGCTTGTGGGAAAAGCTTTGGCTCATAATAATGATGGTCTCTTAACCACGTTTATGGTTGTGTTTTTGTCTGTGTAACAAAGGTACAATAGATGTTGGTACTTCAAAACACTGGTGTATAACACAGTATAATACGGTAGTTTACTGTAACATTTTAAATATTATTTCATGGTTTGTGACAGCTTTTGTACCTTTATTTCTGAGAGTGCATCCAGAGATAAACACAACTGAGATAAATAAAAAGTGTGTCTATGGTTTGTAGGACGTCTAACAGTTTACAGGTAAATGTATTGAATAATCGAATGTAAAATAACAGTTCGTTGTACAAAATAAGTAAATACAATTAGTGTTTGTTAAATGCTCATCTACAATCCCATATCGATGCTAAATCGATTTATTGTGCATCCCTTAATGCTATCATCTTTTAAAAACCTCACACACTGAAGGCTCTAAAATAGTATTTGTATAAAAGCCCATTTAGTGCAAGATCATTCCGCTCTAAATAAACAAGAACAAGTTCCTTGACAACCGAAGAGGTTTATTTTAGAAACAAGTCAGCTATTGCAGTCCGACACTCTCTCGGCTCAATTCTTGTAAACCCGTGTGAAAGATGCGCCCCGCGTAAAAGCGTCAGATCAGGTCAGAAAAGGGGAAGGGAGTTACTAACCATGGTCTGAATGTGGCGCGACCTGGTTGCCATGGAAACGCAGAGCACAAGCTATTTCGGTTTCTTAACCACAGCTTCCTGTAAGCTTGACAAAACCCTTCCGTCTTCTCGAGGCACTTTGCTTTCTTTTGTGTTCTGCTCGATATACTGTAGTGTTGAATTGTTGCAAACGTACGGTCATGTAGCTCATATGCAGAGTGTGTACGGAAGTGGGGATTATGAGACGAAAAAATTGGTTTTGGGCAGCATAAAAGATGCGCAAATTATATCTATGCTACTTTATATCTACTACATGTGAACTTTGATTACACTTATAAAGGGCAGTCACGTGGTGCAAAGTCGTTCATCAACACTGTTCTGAAATCATTTAAAGGGATCGTTCAGCCAAAAATAAACATTTCGCTACTATTTGCTTACCGTCAAGTGGTTACAAGCACATTTGAGTTTCCTTTTTGCTGTTGAACACAAAATAAGATGTTTTGAAGAATGCTGGAAACCAGTTGACTTCCATAGTAAGAAAAACAAATACTGTGGAAGTCAATGGTTACAGCTTTCTTCAAAATATCTTCTTTTTTCTGTTTAGGAGAAGAAAGGAACTCAAACACAGAATTTTTTTTATTTTTGAGGTGAACTGACCCTTTAATAGTATGCTATATAGTGTAAATATTAGTTTGAAAATTCATTTTATCATTCTGAAAATCTTCTGATATCTTTCCTCAAATGTTAGCTGTAGTTTTAACTGCGACACAGCAGAGTACTTTTCACATATTTCCTTTGCCGGATGTGGTTGTGCTCGACTCAATTCGAGGCGCTCGCATGTTGAGCGTGGCTGTTTTAGCAGGTCCACCCATTACAAGAAACTCATTCAAGGTTGAATGAGAAAAATTCATTTAGATGTGTTGCTTTGACAGTATATTTCAGCATTATTATGATGAAGTAAAGCTAAATCTTTCTAAGTGAAGTGTCTAGTTTAAAGGGATAGATCACCCAAAAATTGTAATTCTGTCATATATTTACTCGCCCTTTACTTTTCACAAAGCTGTTTGAGTTTCTTTTCTCTGTTGAACACAAAAGAATATATATATTTTTAAAAAGCTGGAAACCTGTAACCATTGACATCCATACTATTTGTTTTTCCTACTATGGAAGTCAGGGGTTACACTTGTTTTCAACATTGTTCAAATGAACTTCTTTGGTGTTTAACATAAAAAATAAACTCATAAAGTTTTGGAACCACTTGAGGGCGAGTAAACAGTGAGTAATTGTTCATTTTTGGGTGAATCATCCATTCTTAACTATTTTTGAGAAAATAATAAGTCAAATAATGAGTATGAAATAAAATTCCATCATCACTGAGCATAACATATATATTTGTAAAAAAATGACACCTGTACTTTTTAAGATATATAGAACAATAATGGGAACACCTAAAATTTGATTACATTTGAAATGATCATTAAATCGACTCTTAATGTCATCAAATGATTCTTGTCCTAAATATGTCTGACATGATTTGTTTTCTAGTGTAAAACCTATATAAAAGTCCTTTTAAAACAATTAAACAACAATGTCAAATATGTTTTCAGCATCATACGGTGTCATTGTTAAAATAAATGATGATTTTTCAATGGATTTCATAGATAAATCTTCATTTTCTTTATTCAGTGTGGGTGAAAACCCATCGAACACTGTGAGAATTAGATTTTAAGACATGCTTTTTATAATTGCATTTATAAAAACTACTTTAAATTTGTTTAAATCCTTTTTAAACTTCAGCATTTCAGTGTGTATTTCCTATATCATAATACAGATATTTAGAGTTAGCTACAAATAAACCTACTGGTTAAAAAAAATATTTGGACAGCACCACATTTCTTTACTGACAAAGAGCTGGCCAAAACCAAAAATTATTTAGCTGGGTCATTTGGTCAATGCAATGTGGTAAATATTTACCGCAGGGTTTCATATATGCATGATTTAAATAAACATTTAACGGCCTCCATTTTGAAACGCAGACATCAAGTCAACACTAATCCAACGACAGCATTTGGGACAAAATTCTGTCAATATATACAAAAAATATTGATAATCATCAAAAATCAAGAAACAAAAGCTCAATCCCACAAGGAAACGTAAATATATGCATTGTCAGAATTTGTACAAATTCATACGATTGAATTCATATAAGAACGTAGGATTTTAAAAGGAGGCGTGTCCCCAAACCCCACCCCCTCAATGGGGGATGAGAAAATCGTACTAAAAGGTATGAATGACATCGCATAAATTATAATGAATTAACCGCTAAATCAAAAAGTTACAAAAAATGAGATTGCATTGGAAATAGCATGTTTAAAGGCGTTTTCGATATAAAATGCGGAAATAATTATTTAATTGTCACTTCAACTTAATGCCTGATCTGGATTGTGTTGATTTGGCCATCTCAAATAGCATTTAATCGAAAATTTGATGAAATTGTACACCATACCAAATCTGCAAAATTAAAATATCCAAATTAGTGTTTTTTTAAGGCATAATTTACTCCTAAAAGACAATTTGATTATCATTTGCTCACCTTCATGTCATTTTAAATCTGTATATTTATATTTTGTTAGCAAAAAAAACACCATAAAAGCCCATTTAACATGACACTATTCCAAATCTTTTAAAGTTATTTGATCACTTTATATGGGGATTTCAATTATTTCAAGGTTTAAGTTACTTAATATATAGACTTGAACCACATTTCAACTATTGTTATGATGCATTATTGCTCTTTTTTTTTAGCATCATTACTCTTTTTTTATTATTATTGGCACTGTATGGAAATGTGCAGCATGAACACTCTGCTAAACTTCTCCTTTTTATTTCCACAGATTAAAATAAAGTCATTTGCATTTGAAACAACAGGACAGCTTTAAAGCTTCATTTTCATGACAACGTTCTCATAAGTATCCACTTTTAGACCTCAATCTTACATGTAGGCTCTTCTTTTTTTAACCACTCTTTTTTTTGTGTGTGTGATTTGCAAGTACAGTGCTGTCACAAGGATTCTCATCCAGCCTCAAGCCACAACACTTTTATATATAGGTATAGTTTTAGATGCAGCACGTCTCTGTAACTCTCACGAGCACCATTTTAGCCGGCAAATTTACGAGACACAAAAAACTGCTCAAAATGGAACTAGGAAGTGGTCAGAGGCCTTTGCAAAAAGACATGTCACAGAGCATCATGCAAAGTGCGAAACCCAAAAGAGAGTCGAATGATTACATATTATGACATTGTTAATTAAACGTAGTTTATAACATATAAAGCAGAATATTATGTCCAAACACACACTACAAAAAGCGATTTATAGACTTTAAAAAAGGTAGTTAAGCCATTGATTTTAAAGTGATTAGTTGAGTTTACTTAAAGAAATGAGTAAACCTGATGCCTTATTAAGATATTAAGTAAATGATCCATGGGCATAATTAAAAAAATTAAGTTAAGTTGATGTTACAATGAGTTTACTCACTTTAAGTAAAGTCTACTTGTGCCTTTTAAGGCATTTTTTTATTGAGTAAAGCAAGCAATCACTTTTTACAGTGCAGACACAATAATAATGCTGATAATCAAAAATCTTACATTTTAGGATATTGGTGATAATGTCGAATCAATAGAGAAAGCCCAATCTCTCGAGGAAACGTAACTATTTTACATATTATATTAATATAATATAGATTTTTTAGATTTTCATTCAAATTTAGTTTTTAATTCATAAAGCTCTTATTATATTATATTATATTATATTATATTATATTATATTATGTTATATTATATTATATTATGTTATGTTATGTTATGTTATGTTATGTTATGTTATGTTATATTATATTATATTATATTATATTATATTATAAATGTATTTTAAATAGATTAAATTTATGTATGTGTATTTTACATTTTTGGCAAATAAATGTATTTAGTTTAATTCAACAAAAATGTTTTATACTGAAAATGCAATATGCTAATAATGCAATATGCCACATTTATAATCATATTTTATATTATTATAAATATGGAAACTGCAGGAGATTGTAAATAAAATGTCATTTAATTTGATTAAAAAATAAAAACATATATATAATGTATTAAATAAAATGCCAAATACATTTTCAATAAAATTTGATTTACTTTGAGTTTGTATGCCTATAATTTGTATTAGTTTTGTTTTAAGGATAACACATGCATTTTAAAGCAAAGTAAGCATGAATTAGCTTTTTGAAAGAAAATATTATATATTATATTATATTATATTATATTATATTATATCATATTATATTATATTATATTATATTATATTATATTATATTATATTATATTATATTATATTATATTATATTATTAAATGTGCAACCAAAAAAAAAAAAGACAACCAAAAACAGGCTGATGCAATTTTCCCACCAAGATCTCAAAAGACCTTAACCCGAGAAAGTCACGCATGTTTCTCCACATAAAAAATTCCAAAGCGCTTTACTTTACACACTCAGAACAATAGCACACCATCAAACAAACAAATGCCCAAAAAAAGCATCCATAAGCATCCATGTGTGACAGAAGTCAGGACGATTGACTGACAGCTCGGCCAAATCTAGTCTTGAGGGACACACCCAAACCAGCCTGATCTATCACTGATCCATTAACCAGCTTACACCAGCTACTACTACCTTCCCACCACAAACCTCCATTTAACATCACTTTTAACATTTCACAAAGTGCACTTCAAAGCTGAATACTTTAAAACCAAAATCTTTGGACGGCTAAGAAGAAACCCTCATCTTCACAGTGAACGATGATGACGAGAAGAAATTCAGAAGAAATAATCAATCATTCAAAATGAGAATAATAAATTAATATGTTAATTATGTGCTTGCTGTTTGAGGACACACTAATTTAAGTTTATGACTTAAATCAATTAATTATAGTGGGAAAGATTGAAAAAGCTAGTTTTACAATTCAGACAGATGCTACAAAACACAATCAACACCAAAATAGGAATGAATTTATGCCACAAAAAGCACGTTAAATATCAAATGGATCTCTAAATAGGTCACAAAAGCCACAGAATACAAAACAATTTAAAGAAACATCATTTATACAACACAAAATGACAAAAATAAAAAAATAAAAAATATTTTGTACTTACATAGGGCCAAGCATAGGACCAAAACCAAGGGCCCTATCTCAAAAAATCTCGCCATTTCCAAAAGTTTAAACGCCTCTTCTTAAGACACCATATGTCCTGTTTAAAACACACACAGATCTGGGTTAACCATCAGAAAAGAGGCATGGCTTTTTTTTCTTTTTTTTTTGCATTGTCTTACTGGGTTTTCATCAAATCTTACGTGTTCTTATGCGTCTGATGGGTCGCTCCTGTTGTCGGTGAGTTTCCACCTTCAAAAAAATCCTTTAGCTGTTTTTTGTCAGGTCTGGAGACAGCAGAGCCGTGTCAGAGACACTCTCGCCTTCAGCTTTTCGTTAAGGCCCTGTCTTAACAGGAAGTTGCATTTTCATCTACGCCACACATCTCTCGCCGCGCACTGTGTCATGTCCTTCATATGGGAAATGAAAGAAAATTAGCTCATTTTTTGGTGCTCTTTTCCTGTTGCATCCATGGTGAAAGCAGCACCTTTTAAACAAACATCACGTCTAGATGAAGGTGTGAACATTGTGTAAACACATGTCATCAAACCAGACATTACTACATAATTATGTGGATCAAAGTATCACCAGAACTTACTCGTTTTCTTTAAGACCATTTTAGAAGTTCTCTTTCAGTTAAGCTATAAAAACCAATTATACAAGATTTAAAAATGCCTGATAATACATTTATAAATTAATGTTTTGATTCATTCTTATTATTAAATCATTTGAATTAGTCGTTTTATACTTTTAAATGTTATAATAAAACACTGCACACCAAATGCACATACATGCACCAAAATTATGATTTCACACATACAGGGTCGCAGCAATTACAGCAAATACACTTTTTTCCACTTTATTTTACTGACAGAAATATGTTGAGAATAGAATAACAGATTGACAGCCCGATAGATTAGATACATTAATTACATTGTTGTTTAAACTGTGGTACATTGTGATTAGTAAAAACAAAAACAAAAAAACAAGTAAATGGCTACTTGTATGAGAGTAAAAAAACCTATATTAATTTTTTGTATTTATTTGTAGGGCCTTAGGCCAGTTATTGCTGCTTGCAGCTATATGTTTACAGTATTAATACCATTAATTCACAGCCTGAGTGTGTTCATGACCAGTGTTGGGGGTAATGCACTACAAGTAACGCGAGTTACGTAATAATTTTACTTTTCTAAGTAAC
Organism: Danio choprae; assembly: GCA_903798125.1. Lineage (NCBI taxonomy): Eukaryota > Metazoa > Chordata > Actinopteri > Cypriniformes > Danionidae > Danio > Danio choprae. The sequence goes on from CAIGQW010031024.1 coordinate 7,699,694, forward strand.
GAGTAAAGTAACGCATCACTTTAAAAAAAAAAAGGAATAATATTTGAGTTACTTTTTAGTTTAATTAATTAGCTTTTAAAAAAACAAGTTGCTAAATTAAAATGAGTCACAATGAATCACGCAGTCAATGAGAAAATGTATTTGTTATTTTGAACGCATCAAAGAAAAGGTGTTGTTAATTGCAGAGCTCCTCTATTAAAAAAAAGGAAAAAAAGCAAGTTAAATAAAAAGTAACGCAAAAGTAACTCAAAAGTATTGTAACACATTACTTACTATAAAAAGTAACGCAACTAGTTACTTAGTTACTTTTTTTTTGCCGAGTAACTCAATATTGTAATGCATTACTTTCGAAAGTAACTTTCCCCAACACTGTTAATGGCACATTCTTATTTATAATTACAGTATATACAGAACATTAATAAACATTGACAATCTGTAAATATTTCACACAAAAAAAACACTGGAAACCATTTTGTGAACATAATTATCATCGTTAAAGTTTGGATTCGTAATTCCTATATAACTTAAGTATATAGTTTAAATGCATTTGCTAATAGATATTCACACTCATTTTAGCATATATATGTGTTATAGTAATGACCAGAAAAACAAATCAATGGAAAATATCCATTGATTTGCATCAATCCAAAAAATACATTGTATGGGTCAAAATGATCAAGTTATTGTGCCAAAAGTCACTAGAATATTAAGTAAGGATAATTTTGTACATTTCCTACAGTAAATATATCAAAACACCATTTTTGATTAGTAATGTGCATTGCTAAACACTACATTTGGGCAGCTTTAAAGGCAATTTTCTCAGTATTTAGATTTTATTTTATTTTTTATCCTCAGGTACTGAAGATTTTTAAGTAGCTGTATTTTGGCTAAATTATTGTTCTATCCTACAAAGAATGTCAATGGAAAGCATCTTTATTCAGCTGTCCATTAACGTATAAATCTTAGTTTTAAAAAATGTACTCTTATTTTTGAAGTTTTTATGATTTGCGTATTTTGCCTTTCTGCTTTCTACTTGCAGTGCAGAGTGACATTTATAAGATTCAATTCAATTCAAGTTTATTTGTATAGCGCTTTTCACAATAATTATTGTTTCAAAGCAGCTTTGCAAAAGGTGCACATTATTGCATTACAAATTCGAGGTTATTAGTTACTAAAAACTTGAATTAACTAGTAACTAATAGCTTTTAACAGTTAAAGTCATTATATATAAACAGTTAACCTGCAGTTATATAGTATATAGGGGATGTCTATGTGTACATCTTTAATGAAGTGTATTTGTGTATCAAGTGTATGTATTGTCCTTGAAGTCATCGATGGTTGGCATCATCTCATCACAGGTCTTGGATATCATCAAGTGGCACTGCACAATCTCTAGAGGCCTCAGGATGGGCATCCCCAGATGGAAATAGAGAACAAGGAAAATAATTAGCGTAGCTGCAGTTCATAATGTATTTAAACGAGATATTAAATGTCAATACAAAAATGAAGTGCTATAGATGAAAATAGGAGATATATAAACAAACAAAGAAGTATTTCTAACAAAGTGTCTGGTGTATTAAGACAGGAAGAGTGTCCTACGAGTGGTTTGTCAAGCCTGCACTCACCTGCAAGTAACACGCTCATGCATCCTACAGTTATGTGATGCATTGCGTGTATGCTTTACTAAAAGATCTTGTTTTGAACTGAGAGTGTGTCTGAGCTTCGGACATTATCAGGAAAGCTATTCCAGAGTTTAGGAGCCATATATGAGAAGGCTCGGCCTCCTTTACTCGACTTTGCTATTCTGGGTACTACCAGAAGTCCTGAGTTTTGAAATCTTGGATTGTAGTGAGACAGAAGGTTGGTTAAATAAACATGAGCTAGATTACTTAAAGCTTTACAGTTAAGAAGCAATATTTTATAATCAATACAGAACTTAACAGGCACCCAGTGTAAGGATGATTGGGGTTATATGGTCATACCATGTGAGAATGTATAATAAGGAAGTATAAGCATGTATAATCAGATCATTACCAGTATTAACCTTATTGGAATGAATGGAATTTGATTAAAATACTTTGTGTCTACAAATATTATCACTCACAAAACAATACATTTACAAAACCGTACATAACAAAAGTCTGAACAAAGTATATGTTACTTGCATAAATATTGACTGTAAAAAGAAATTTTTCTTAATGCTGCAATAGCTTAAAAAAAAGTCCAAAAGTGTATGATATAGGAAAATGACTTAATATACTGATATAAGTTCATACTGTAGATGCACTTTTGATACATAAAGCTCTTCCATATTCTACAAAATGCTTATTTCTTTAACATCAACAGTAAAAAGGATTTTTTTTTAAAGATGTGTATTTTGAGTCCTTTTAAGCACCTGCAAATATTCATTGACTGACTAAAAACTATTACTTTTTTGGGGTAAATTTACATGCATTAAACATGCAAAAAATCTGTCATTGCTTACTGTTTGACTTTCTTTTTTGGTTGAACACAAAAGATTGAAACATTTTGAATCCCAATAACCACTGACCTCCATACTCTTTGTATATCTTACAATGAAAGTCAATGGTTAGCGGTTCCTAACATTCTTTAAATTAACTTCTTTTGTGTTCAACAGAAGAAACTCATCAAAAAATTGAAAGCAAATGCTATTTTATATAAACTATCCCTTTAAATGTACAGTACACATGCTATTAGGAATGATCTGACACTAATCCACATTTTTTCTACATTTTTAAATTCCCATCTATACCCACAAAAGCGCATCAATGTTTAAAATGTGCATAAATGAATCAATGATGACTTCAAACTCAAACCTTCTCTTCTCTCTCATGGCTTACAAAACTTGAACTTTGTAGTTTCTTGACTATCTCTCACTTTCCAAAAGCCCTCTGCATGTAGGCAGCCCTGCAAGATACCACTTCCTTGCCTGATCTTTTTTTTTTCTCTCCTCTCTTTTTGGTTTCCCGCCTGTTTGAGGAAGTAGCACAAAGACAGAGAGAGAGAGGCATGCAAAGATTAAAACTCAAAGTGGCGAGCTGCTAACTGTACGAACACAGATAACACAGATAGTAATGAACTTCAAATATCAACTGATTATCAGTGATGAAAAGTAGAGACAGTTTTTATAGACTCTATAGGCCTATAAAATACAGCGCATCAAAACGACATGAATCAATTCCTCATTTCTTTACTTCTCTCTAGCACCAAGAGAATCTGTGGGGGGGGGGGGGGGGGGGGGAATTTTTTTTTTACCTTTTTTTTTTTTGTCAGATGCAAAAAGATGCACATCAGACACTACAAATACAAATACAACTTCCTACCAAAACTTGTGGTGGTGATATCAAGTATTAATGTGAATGTTCACAGGCTAAACTTACCTGCAGGCTCATGTTTTAAAACTGCTTCTTTACTTTAGGTTGGCTTTATAGGCACATTACATCAGGTCAGACTAAAGGAAATGCTAATAAGGAGGTAAAAAAAAAACTAGCATTGTTGCTACAATCAAATAGTATGTGGTGGGTAGTTAGCTGAATCAAAAGGGTGATTAACCACTTCCTGGGGGCCTGTTCCCTCTGTGAAAAGTACATTTGCAAATCTGCACAAGCGAAAAAGCAAATCCGACATGTAAACACCTCCTACATTGATCAAGTGTAGTTGATGAGTGATTCGGGTATCGCAGTGTAAAGCCTTTAAAACAACATTTATTTATCGATGTTAAAAACGACTTCCTGCTAAAATAATCAGTGGTGGGTAAAGTTGCTTTTAAAAGCAATATATTACAATCTTAAGCCTATTTTATCCATAGAAAATACTGAAAATAACACAACTACTTTTACATGAATTCCTAAAAAAGTAACACATTTTCAGTAGTTCCTTTCTTAAAAGTGACTCACGGTTGTAGTCATCATAAAAATCTAAATTTACTCAACCTATTTTTAAATGTTTACAGCAGCGCTGGTTATAAATTGTTGGGGAAAAAAAAACATTTTTGACAAATCCATTTTGTATCCATTTTAAATCAGGAACCAAATAAAAAAAGCAGTCCTAAATGGAGTCTAAAGGTCTGTTCATAATATAGATGATAATCGTAATGATAATAAATAAGATATAGGGTACGTTAATGCCATTTCATAATTACAAAATTCAAACGTATATAAAAAAAAAAAGAAAAAAAGAACAACTTTAAGTCATCTTGTAAACACTTCTTTAAACTATATGTGACTTTTCTGGAAGCTACGACTTGTGCTACCTAATTCCACACCTAGTGTTGCGCCGCCAACCTGATATCACCAAGTAGCACAACAACAATCCAATCGGCCAATCAGAATTAAGGGATACATACCGTTTATGTTAAGTTTAGGCTTACGGTCAGGTTTATGCACTTGTACATGATTGTTATTCAACTATTATTTCCCTCTGATTTTGGGAATAATTTACAGTTGGGTTTAGGGGTAGGGAATAGGTATGAATTATATTTTTGAACAAAAATGATGTTCCAGTATCAACTTAGATGTTAATCCAGGATCACATCGTACTTAGCAAAATCATGACGTGCGTGTTATGCATAATTGTGAGAAATCGTCCAGATGACAAAACTGCAGTGCACTTATAAACCAAGACTAGCGCTGGCTTAAGTCAAGAGTTGGCTTTGGTAAAAATTAGGATATTAAAGCTGATTTTATAAAATGATGATGTAACAAAAGATGATGAAGATATTTAAGTGTAAGTTATATAATATATAAGCTGTGCTGTGGAAGTTATTTTAAGTTATGACAGCTCAAACATGCCATTTAGTTTGGTACTAGCCTGAAGGAAATGCTAACATTAGAGTATTTGCTAATATGGTTACCATTCAAGAACTTTAAAGTAATCAATCTACACTAGTGAGCGGTAACATTGATTATGTTAAGTGCACTGCCATTTTGGGTCTTCACCCAAGTCTATGAGATTTTTCATCCATTTTATCATTAGCCAATCTGATTGGTTAGATTAGTATAACCATATCTTCTCTGCAAGTCACATGATTTGATGAATCTTTCATGTGTGTATTAAACATTGTAGGATGAGATGCACAACAAAGTTTTGTTCAAATAATTACTTCGTCGCAACATTAATAATCACGTTAGCCTTAGCAAACACCACTAATACTCTATAATACAGTGTAGCCATTGTAGCCACCATAATGTACAACATTATGAGCTATATTCTAGAAACATTTAGAATAATTATTGTAATATTATATCTGAATATCTTATTTGGATATTCTGTTATATCGTTCCAAACATAGTACAGAAACAGCCTTTTCTAAGGTTGTAAATGGTCTTCTCTTAGCTGCTGATTCTGGTCTTCTGTCCATAGTTATTCTTTTAAATATTAGTGCTGCTTTTGATACTATTAGTCATTCAGTATTATTGGAACGACTGGCCTGTATAAGAGTAGTAGATAATGCGCTGTTCTCATCTTATTTAAGTGACAGAAAACTGTTTGTGCTGATAAAGATAGACACTCTGATCCTGTATCAGTTATTCATGGTGTTCCTCAAGGGTCAGTATTGGGTCCACTTTTATTTATCATTTGTTTGTTTTTTTGATGTGCTCGCTATATTCTGTAAGGTGTCCTTGAGTGCTTTGAAAAGCCCTATAAATAAAATATATTATTATTATTATTATATTTTTTTTAAACGATCAAGAGCAACTCTGCAAATCTAGGCTACATTTAGCACACTTAAAGTGATATTTTGTAAAAATGCAGATTTTGCTTTGACTGGAGCAGAAAGCTGTTACCTTCATGTGGATAGAAAATAGCTACACATGTAGCAATTAATCCTGCCAGCGACCATTTCCTGTTTTTTTCCCAACCTTTCAACCTTCTCCAGCACCTTTTGAGGTACCGCTGCAGGACAAAAGCAGCCCTCTGACCTGAAAGAAATCTTTGTTGCACTTGCAACCATATTTATCCTGTTCCATGGCTGTCTGGCACTGGTCCACACAATGGTGTACCTCATGTTTACATAAACCTCTCAGGGGCATAGCGCCGTGTGCTAACGATGGCTGAATCACAATTCTGTGCTATACTGTATGCAAAATTAAGGTTAATGCAGCCCGAATCGTGGGATGCTGAATATAGTGTCAATCCTAGTGAAACAGAACGCTACTTTAAAAAAAAAAAAAAAAAAAAAAAGAGTATGTATCATGGAGATAATGTACTTTAAAATATTAAGTACCCAACATAAATTTAATCCAATTAAGCCCATATTCGTTTACAAAGAAAATTAGTCTGGATGGTTAATTGTTGGCTGTGGACTTTTTTTTAATTCTTGTTTTAGAGGCTTGTATACAGAAACCATTGTGAAAGGGAATTGAGATAGTGACAAGTCATTACTTGCATAATGTGCTGTTTTTCTGAATGAATGAGGGTAGGTATTAAGCCGAACAAAACAAAAACGTTGTGTGTTTTCTTTTTTACTGGATTGTAAAAGTCTGTGTTATGGAGATTAAAAAAGGGAGGAGCTGATAATTAGGTGTTTTGGTGATGTTGAATTTAGCAGCAAACGCATCAATTTCATTAATTCCTTATTTCATCACATTCAACATCAACTTTTTCTGAGCACTCAGTATGATTTACGAATACTATTGAATTACAAACCCATGTTGCTTGGTTTACGAGTGAGCAGAAAATAAAATAAGGCTAAATGAAGTAAATAGCAAAATTCATAGCCCTTTAAACCTCCTTTTCTTCTGTACATGTTACTAAAGTACACATCGCTAACCTGCGATATCCATTTAAATTGTACATTTCTTTATGCATTTAGGTAGTTTGTTTCGCATTTAAATGTGATTTTGGACCATGTCTACCCCCTCTAAGGAGGATCTGAAACACCATCCAGCAAGTCCACCTTTTTTTTACTGGCAAAGCTCTTAAAAGTTCATGAAGTGAAGTTTGTTCCTCTTCAAATTTACTAACTCTGCTGATTTTGGACACGCCTATGTTTATGTCTTCTAACTGGGATTTGAAATGGTATGGCAGGAAAGAGAAATGAGAAGGATGCTGATAACCAGTCACAAGCACTTTCCCCCCTTCCCAAAACTTCACTACCATCCGGGTCACGGCACCAACAAACAAATAATTTTTTTTTTTTACTCTGAGCATGATTTGAAATTTGCATTTGCAGCATGGGAGGCAGTTTTACCATCAAGGACGCTAAACACCGAGTCAGTACCTCTTGAGGCCAAGCAAACGGGCCTCTTTTACATATGGCGTATGTCGCAAAACTAGCATATCATTTCTTACAATAGACTAAATTATAGGTGCATTCTTGGGGATGTGCACATCCAGCTATATTATCAACCTATCTGACGAAAGAGTAGAGATCTGTGATCGCTGATGTGTTGGAGGCTCTATTTTTAAACTACCCAGTATTTAAGTAAGTGAAAATGAAGAGGCGTGGCCTAAACGTCCTGCAGCTGCAGTACAAAATAGAAAGGCAGGCCTGAGAAACAGCATGTCTATACTGCGTAAACAGTGCACCTCTTCCTCTTTGCTCAGCTTCTCCATGGTGAAATCTCTGGATTACACTAAAAAGTGAAAATGTTCAGACGTTAGCTATTGAGTCAATGCACAGACAGTATCATCTTTATTTTTTACATAAGCTACCTGTGTATTTGTTACCTACCCAAAACATCTGGCAGTTCCTGGCAATGCAGCTGGTATAATTATGAGGTCATGTGGAGAATAGAGGTCATGATGGAGCATGAAACACATGCTGGGACGCCACAACAGCACCTACTGTAAGAGTGCAGATGACTTCTGTCAAAGGAAGTAATGCATTCTCATGGACTAAGCGTCATTTAACAAATATAAAATGACTTTGTGTATCTCCTAATCTTGTAAAACTGAGATCTTTATCAATTTTCAGGTCCCACTGCTTAATAAAGTAACTTTTTTTTTTTTTTTTGCATATAACAAGCATAAATGTTAAGATCTAGATTTTAATGTATTTTGATACTTGCATGAATGTAATCAACATGGTCAAGCATTTCATTTACATTACATTAAAAAAAATAATTTTAATGTGGAAGGCAGTCAGTGGAATATTTAGCAAGTAGCTGAACCTTACATTTGCTTGGCCAATGTGAATTCAATATTATCGGTTTTATTAACTTTTTAAATTAGTATAAGGAACAGTAACGATGCCTGTCTTATTAAAGACTGCTAATATTTATATATTAGTTTTATTCTATACTTTCTGTACCGCATTATCAACTTTATTTTATACTGTTATATTTAAACTATCCAGTCCAACATCAAGTATCTAACACAAAACAACAGGTCTATTTAAAGTGTCAAATTACTATAAAAAATAATAATAATTGTTGTTACTGGTGAAACAACAAACAGGATCTTCTCAAGAAGAAGTAGCCTACTGAAATGAGGACAAGAATATGGGCGTTTTAGCGTGCGTGCATGCGTGTGTGTGTGTGTGTGTTTTTTTAAGGCGCTTAATTCTCTACGTTTTGGGCAATTACAAGAACACAGTGACGTGAGGACTGCAGTGGTTTCACTTCCCTTTCACGAGAAAAATGTTTGGTAAGAACAAAAGTTCCTTCTTGTGGACAGCTGTGTCTTCTTATATCATTAGCATCAGCGTTTATTTTTTATATTCACTGTAAAAAAAAAAAAATCCAGGAATTACTGTCCTTTTTTTGCTACCCGCGATGTCACGTGACAACTACCGCACGCTTTATATTATATCACGATTTACATATTATATTATAATATAAGAAAGAGTGTGTTTTATCTAGGCCTACTCTGCAGTTTGTATGTGATGTCATAAGCAGAAAATCCCTTACAATGCCTGTAAAACAATCTGTAATAACCAGAAACGTTTGGTTAAGGTTTTAAAATAGCCTTTATATGGTATTTAAGTGCCTTAGAAAGCAAAATAAAAATACTTAAATGCCAATTAAGCAAATAGTTCACACAAAACTAAATTCTGTCATCATCCCCTTTCACTTCAGCCTGCACAAACTCAGATATTTTGAAGTATGTCTAGGCACCCAAAGTCCCTATTAACGTTTTGGTTACTAACAAATTAAGTTAAAACACTTGTCTTGAATATACAGTTTTTATATGTATGTAAGCTTTTGAAATCATTTAGGTTATAAAATGCAAAAGAGAGAGAGAGAGAGAGAGAGAGAGAGAGAGAGAGAGAGAGAGAGAGAGAGAGAGAGAGAGAGAGAGAGAGAGAGAGAGAGAGAGAGAGAGATTGTCCACCTCCACCACTTGATGGCAGTGTTTAACCACGACTGGGTCTATTCACTTACCTTAAATAATTCTGCCCGCCTGCCTCTGAGGGTGACCTGTGCTGTTTGCATATCTGCATGAACCACCTCATCTGCCCTTAAAAATGGTCATCATCCTCATTTTCCTATTCTGAGGTCTATGGTCATTAGTGCAGCAGAACTGACCTTAAATCGGCTTCTTCAGGAAATGCACATCTCTCTCTCTCTCTCTCCCTCTCTCTCGCCGAAGGTTACAACACTGTGAGGCAAAGTTAGCCAGGTCTTGTTTTTGATTGACAGCTTCCTAACAAGGACAGCTTAAAGCGGCAGAGTTACGCCCTGAAGCCCCTCTCCTCTCCCACGATGCACCAGAGGGCAGAGGGCTGTGTGTGATGTGTTCGTCTTTATCATCTTCCACCTGCACACACACAGTCACAGAGGGGTATAAATGACATTACGGGTGTCAACTATCGCTGTGTCTCATCAGGGTGGATAATGATAAAGAGCCATTAAAACACCTTCCTCTGTCCTCTATGGAACAGCTATGCTTCTATACAATGAATAAAAACGTGTCACTATGTTTCCAGATTTGTCTGAACATTCGTACATTATATTTCATACACACAAATTATCAGCTTTTGTTATCTGCTTAAGAAAAATATGGTGGCTGAGGATGGGGGAAACCACTGCCTTTGTGTGTGTGTGTGTGTGTGTGTGTGTGTGTGTCTTTATTGTGTTACATATATGATTCAGTTCATATGTAAACCATTAAGTATATGGTTACAGAAAATAAATCAAATACAGTACGTGAAGCACAAACATGCTATATCTATCAAATGGCATTAATATGTTTTGCTAGCTTTGATTAGCCTACATAATTGTTACAATTAAATTACGGTAAAAGGAACATTGACATTTTTGAAACGATGCCAGATTCGACAGATACGACAAATGTATTGCATTATAAATGTTAGGCCTGTAGGTGGCGATGCTACACGTCTGTGCACATCGGGTCCTCTCATTCACCTTTGTTGTTTTGTAATTGTTTGCACTATGCCTACGTAAGAAGCATGACTTAATGAAATCCCAAAATCGTGTTTTTGTGGTTTACATGAAGATGATGTTTCACAATTTAGCATTTTCAGGCTTCCGAAAGGTCACCTTCATCTAAATGAACAGCCAAAATAAGAAGCCTTTCGTTTTTAGTTAATAATAAATTCCCTTTTAAACTATGTTTACTATGATATTATAAATAATAAATAAAAGAACTTACCTCAATACCACATTGAAAAATTTGTTCCCAAGACAATGAGTATTTCGTCAGCACAAACCATAGAGACCTGTGCATCCGTAAAATGAACTGAATTTCTAACAAGGTATCCATAGAGCAATTTTGAGAGCCAAGAAATATCCAATCAGCTGGAGAGTTCCTTTGTTAATACAGCTGTATTGCATGAAGACAGGGATCACAAATAAACAGGATGAACATACCTGACCAGCTGGACATGGAAACCAAGAGTATCTCATTGTTAGCATACCTTAAACAATTCAACCAAACCTGGAGGCCATCATTAAAATTCCAGATCAAAGGATACATTCATGCCAGCTACACAACGACAAACCGTATTCATATGTGGCCCTAATCAAGATGCGCAGCTGCAACAAAAGCATTCAAACATCAACTTCTGGATCTTCCTGGACCAAAGACGTTGAGAAAGAGCAATTGAATGCGAATGAAAGAATGAGAGGCAAAGAATACACCACGAGGGATTCCAAACATCTTGAATGCACTTTGATGTATACATCTATTTTTAAATATATACATACTATTGCGCTCTCCTGGGCTGCACTATAATATTCCTGACCAAACAGCAAACAGCAGGTATGCTAGCGGACTCTCCAGAGGTATTCATCTTCTATATCTTCTGACAAGGTAGCTCTACTCATTCAGCTCTTCTCTGTTTCTCTTTCTAGTAAAGGTAGAATCTGTCAGTCAAAAGCAAGAGTACAGTACAACATATACAGATTATTCTCATCCATCCACTTTCCACTGATCACTAGAAATCTATTAGTCAACGGGAAATCAAAAATTTGTGCTTTGCCACTGTATATTGTTACTCTTTAGGTGAACAATTAATCTTTGCAAGTCGTTTTGGTAATTTTCAAATCAACGTTTGACCATTTGTTTCAACATTTGGAGTGGCGGTCCTTCTCTGTTGATGGCAGTTTGATGTTTTCAGCCACAATATTCTTAACCATGCCCCTCTTGTCATTACTTTACTATAAGGGAAGGATGTGCAAACGAAAGCCCCGCACCTACTCAATGTTCAATTTCAGTTTGGAGTACATCATTCATTCATTCACTTTTTTTTGGCTCAGTCCCTTTATTAATCTGGGGTCGCCACAGCGGAATGAACCTCCAACTTATCCAGCATATGTTTTACACAGCAGATGCCCTTCCAGCTGCAACCCAGTACTGGGAAACATCCACACACACTCATTCACTACAGCCAATTTAGTTTATTCAATTCAGCCAATACTGCATGTCTTTGGACTGTGGGGGAAATCGCAGCACCCAGAGGGAACCCACACGAACATGTGGGGAACATGCAAACTCCACACAAAAAAGCCAACTGACCCAGCCGGGACTTGAACCAGCGACCTTCTTGCTGTGACGCAACAGTGCTAACCACTGAGCCACCATGTCGCCCTGGAGTACATCAACATACTGAAATAAAAGGCTCAACAACATCCGGTTCACACAGACTCTAATATAGGTACAGATCTGAAAAAAATATTCTGTGGTAATAATGGGCCTTACTAAATAAGAACTGCGGATCTACAGATGAAATTGGTTCCCAAACAATCACTTGGTGGCAACACTTTCAAGTCTTTTGCACATGTTTGTTATATTACAATGTTTGTTAGCTTACTAAGTCGAATAAGACAGTGCTAACAAATAAGTGATGTTCTGAGAGAACATTCCCTGGCTGCCTGAGTGATGTGGTAATAGAAAGCTCCTGCCTGGATGGCATATTAAAGCTGAAACAGGGACGCTGACCTAAAGAGCTGCTGTCAGTATAAGCTAGTATGTTTGTTCTATTAAATGGGGAACTCAAACATACATTAGCTTCTAGCATCACCTTGATTGGCATACACTGAATTGCTATGGTTTCACTCAGAAAAAATAAAATAAATCAAACTGCATCCCATTTAGCTTGACATGCAAATCTTTTATCATAACCTACTGAGGTCTTTATTATTTGGTCTTGAGTGATTTCCCAAATAAGCTTGTATAATAAGACCTATTTAAAGATATCATGGCAATATAAGGAGGAAGGCCTACATCAAAAACTTGGAATGGCAAAGCATTCCCTTGAGAAATAGCTTTTTTTTGGAAAGGTACATTAGCTGCACCCCAGAGATTTGGCTCTCAAAAGCTAGCCACACACAGTATGCAGCCTTTGTTCCACTGAAAGCATTTGTCTTCAGTGCAGCGCAAAGAAGAGGGGTTAAAATCCAATTCAATCGATATCACTGGAGACGCACAGAAACAAACAGAGGCTAAGGACCCCTCCCTTCTCCAACTGAAAGTTAAAATAGAATAAAATGTTGAAATGCCTTTGAAGTTTCAATACCAAACCCTGAGCAAGTCAATACTCACCGTATTGTTACAGATACCCAGAAATTTCGACAGAAATCCACAGAAAAAACAATGACAGCTCTGCCTAGTTACTCTCATTGAGATGTTAAATCCTCTCTGCTTGTATAGTCACACATTTCTGAGCAATAAATTGTACTTTTAACAATTGGTCTTATAATGTTTATTAAGGCTGTAAGTAATAGTAGGTGGTCCATGTGAGGGTCTCCTCCTCGGGTTTAAATTTTAGGCCATGGAGGTGTAAAATAAGATGACTGTCCCATCACCCCAATTCACCCACCATTCTCTTACCTTACCACCTTCCCTCCAGGTTAACCCTGTGCGTCCTAACTAATGAGGAGCTTCCGTGGCCTGCTGAGCTCCCGGGATGGGATGGAGCTTACCCCTGGTGTGGGACCGGGGGAGCGGGACGGTAGAGCACCGGTGTCAGCCTCCGCTTCGCTGCACATACATCATGCCGGTCATTAGCGGAGGATCAGGCTGGACCTTTGGCCAGCGCGCCACTGGCGGCAGGGAGGGGATGGCCATAAAAAACCCCAGGCTCTGTCACTCATTGTCACTTAAAGCGAGAATTTATCAGGGCCTCTGCCTGCGCGCCGATGAATAATGAATGAGGTTCTGGAGCTTTGCCTTGACGCTCGGGTGCTAATGGGGCCGGAAAGCTGCGGCAGGACCATCCTTTGTGCCGGGAGGTTGCACTGTCGGGGTATGGACCGGCCTCTATTGGTGGATGAGTCTGGCCATAATATCACACATTCGCAGTGAGGTCTGGCCTCTTCTTCTCTTGATGTATATGCCTAGAGCAGCTTCTAGACCCTGGGTAGTCTGTTACATACCACCAAAAGTGTAAGAAAGTTTAACACCAGTGCCTATTTAAGCTGCATAAGAGCCCTCAGTTTCGGAAGTGTCAGAATTCTTGTCCAACTAATGCATGTTGACATTCCCTTGCGTTATTTGAACACGAGACTGGATGTATGTTGTTATTTTGACATAAAGCTGCTTAGGGTGGCCTTAGAGGACTTAAAACTTACCCTTGACTTTAAATATGGAAGCACACTTGCTTTTAAGATCTGGATTCAGGGAAGAGAAGTGCATCCCTCGTTGGCCGCTTTAGAATAGATTCATGAAGACCAGCTTATTGCATCAGTTGTGAGAATCCTCTAAGAGAACAAGTTTGGTCATAGGGCATGATAATAAACAAAGCTTGGTTTATTTTACTTGTTAATTCAGAACAACCTTGAGATGAGGCGAACACATCTGACAGCTTTGTGCAACCAAAGTAGGAGATAAAGAGAGATGAACGATATCCCTATCTTATATTTATGTGGAATGCAATCCAGCATAGTGCAGGAAATACTGTCGCAATCAAAATGTGTGGAATTGTGCTAAACTTCTTGCAAGGAAAGTTTGTGTTTTCTGGACTATTCGCTTTACACGCTTTTGATACTGTAACTAACCATACGGCTCCACGCTCCTGATGAAATAAAGAGTTCAAATTCAGTCTTAAAGTCTCGGAGCGAAAGAGTTTTTGATTTATTCAGAGAAAGATTTTGGGGCGAGAAAAAAAAAGCAACAATAAACAAGCGAACATTCTGAGCTTCTGCCACACTTTCTTCCTGTCAAGTCTCTGAGAACTTTCAGCTAATTACGAGCAAAGCCCCACACCACAGAGAACTTGCATCCATCGCTGTCTGAGGATGACAAAAGGCTTAGAGGGGGCAAGAAACAAACAAGCCCCAGAATAAGAAAAAGGCTTTCCAGCGGAGCTGCATGGGCGACAGCAACATCTAATCAGTTGTGTTTTTTTTTCCTCAGCACTGCCTTCAGCGTCGCATGGAAGGCGCAGTTCCTCTGATCAGCGAGCGAAGGGGCTCTCCCAGTCCCAGCGCCAGTCTCCTGTCCTCTGAACCACGGGTCAGTCCTTGGTGAGTAGCCTTGCTCCTCCGTCTACTTCATGGTGGTGCATCCAGTCTTCATTACCATGCAGAGACGCATGCCGGGGGTAACTGCACCCCAGGACTGCCTGGAGGGGCTGCGCTCTATCCGGCCTCCATCGGGAACTCCTGCGCTGCTGGTTGCCGCCGAAATGGGAGCGCAGGATGGAAACGCAGTGCATTAAGTGACTCCATGCCTCAGGGTCAGAGAGGAGGCGACGTGGCATCTCCGCCGAGCAATCGTAAACAAGCAGAGGATGTTAGATCTCTTCATCCTATTCAAATGCTTCATTATGCTGATTTTTGAGCAAACTGTAAACTAATCAGGGCAACTTTTTACCAGTTCTCGCATGCACACGGGGGGAATTGTTGGAAAGGTTAGGCGATGCGAGTCGATTGTGGTGCCTCGCCTCCAAACTTTGCACTCCCCGGATCATTTCAAACAAACACGGGGAGAGTCCGAGGCTGGAAGAGATTTCATGCGGCATACTTAATTGGAAAAGGGGGGCTGGTGGACCATTGCTAGAAATATTCACATTCAGTATGCTCATTGGGACCGAAGTTGTAAATAGTTAATTATGACTCTGTATGCAAATGTTGGCCTTTAAATGAATTCAAGGAATAATTTCCATGTTCATGTATTTGCATAAATGCATATTACATGCATTTCACACTCAACACCTCAAAATGTCATAAAGAGTGATACATTAAAAAAAAAAAATCCAATATATTCACTTGCTTTACCTCCCACAGTTCACAGAACGGACCTTAAGCATTTCACAAAACGGAAAGGATTTTTTATACACTACAGATATCAGTTCTTATTTCCTTTAAAAATATGCATTTTATATTCATTTACAATTACTTCACATATACAAAGTTAAACAAATATATATAATTTACTTAACTTATTCCTCCTAAAATATTCAGTATTCAGTATATTAACAATACTTCAGTGCATATATTTAGAAAATGTTTTAATATAGTAAAAATCTAATGTTATCAACATGCATTATCCATATAGACAAAAACATGAACTTAACCATTTGAAATCAAGTTAAGATGGCAAATGTTGTGGACTAGATTGTTAAGAAGATTCTTCCCGTTTTCATTGTAGACTCTCAAAAGAAGGCCACATGTACAAATAAACTGACTGCTTTTTACAGACAAATACCCTTCCAGAAGTGATCCTTCACAAATTCTTCACTGATCACCCACTGCAATGAGGATCCAACACATTACTGTTATCCTTATTCCTGGTGGGCTGGTCTTAAGACAAAAGCCTGAGCTCTGGTTGACAAGAACAGGTAGAGAGAGGAGGCGGAGGAGTGAAGGAGGGCGGCTAGGACGACTGTGTTAATTGGACTTTACAGTAACAGTGTGACAGGTGTTGTTTGGAAGAAGAAAAAAAGAAAAACTTGCAGAGAGTTGGGAAAAGAACACACCAAGTCATTTGTCAGGAAAAGGCAGCTCCATCCTCCCGCAACCGTTTCCCTTGCCGTTTTCCCTCAAAATGAATGCTGTCTGCTTGTTTAGTGCCGGCAGAACTCCAGGCCCGGCATCCTTACACTTTTTTGGCCTTACCACACGGATGTGGGACTAAGCCTCATATTTAAGATAGAAACCCGCATCAAAAATATTCTGACATGATCCCCCCACCTAATGCCTAGATATGCCATACTTGTCATTTACAACAGAAAAGCGAGGTGTTTTTCACAGATAAGGCAGGTCATGCCACTTTGTTGTTTCGTTGCTGTCAGAGCAAACTACTTTTAAAACACAGGATGTCTTCTCTTGCGTTAAAAGCTGTCAACAAATAGAGTCGACAACAGCTCGCTCCCAGCATTCTCCCCAGGCAAAGAATTTGTCCAAAACAGATGTTTCACCTCTAAATAGATATAGAGTTGCTTGTGACGGAGGTAATTTTGTCCCGGGGATTATTGTCGGTACAAACTCCAAGCAAGCCTCTTTGGACATGATGTAGATTTCAAAGCTGTATTCTTCTCGACGGAGGTCATCAGCCAATGAAAAGTATCTTGGCTGTCAATTCCAGCCTTTTTGGTCTCTCTTCTGGTAATGACCGGAGATCAGCAGTACAGAGGAAAGCGTGGGAACGTTCAGGCAGACGTGGGCTTTAGCTTCGGCGTGCAGCGAGGCCACAGGTTTATGCAGGAATGCCTGTGGTCGCACGCTTGCCGCGTAAATCAAGGCCCCAAAACAGAGCATTTCATTCAGCGAGGTTGGGGAGGCAAAAGCTCAGAGGACGCCTGCATCTGGTAGCGTTTTTGATTTACTAGGGACCTGCACAACATTACAGCACTGGAAAACGGTGGGAGCCCGAGTCCAAAGGGCTCTAATGTGTAGGCGAGCGCAGTCTAAAAGATTCAGTCGGAGCGGTCGGCATCCAGGAGTGCTTTGCCATTCCAGAGGATATGAGACCATGAGCAAATGCGCTGGATTAAATGAGTTATTTTTTTTCCTGTGTGGATCAGAGAGGGAAAAAAACAAAGCTTTCAAGGGGAGTAGAACACATGTCAGAGCAGTTAGGGGAATAACACTTGAAAAGAGAATATCACATTATCACATCTGACATGTTTATGACATAGCAGCGCACAAATAATAAACTTACCTCTTTGCCTTACAAGCTGTAAAAATTAAAAGAAAACTTAATAAGCTCTGCATGATCATTCTGCTAAACATCTTGTTTATTGAAGTTGAACACATTCAGAAGTTAGGTGACTAAAATCTGCATGAATGCAAATGATCTAAAGACATATATATATATATATATATATATATATATATATATATATATATATACACACACACACATATACACACACAAACACAAGAAATCCTTTTCTTGAAAAAATAATGCAATACTTTGAAAGCTTAATTTGTAAATTGCACATTAATTAAATACAATCAACTAAAATGAAAAAAATAACAATAAAAAATGGCTGTACAATAATTAAGTCTAATAAACTTGTGATGATGCTTACAGCAATACAAAACATGTAAACGTGAATGAAATGAGATCAAATTCTAACAACCAAACATGTATGGTCACTCAGTGAATTGCAGGCTTTATTTGCGTAAAAAGGAAAAACAGTCATTTATCAATGTTGAACCATTACTATTCATGCACAGCTTACAAGACAATCCCTACATCTCTTGTTAATTATTTATTTCAGCCTCAGAATGATTTTAATTACTTTACACTCCAGATTGGAGTCCAAACGAAAATAATGGCAAACATTCTCTCTTTTCATGCTTACTCAAGCAAGTCTATTTACTTTTTTTATTCATTCACAGCTTGATGGAGGGAGGCAACAGGATGGGATGTGACATTTTGGTTGGAAAGGCTTCAGAATTCGAAGCAGCTGTGGGTAAAAAACCACCTGTAAAGACACTCTCTGGATCAGATTTCTCTTGAAACCTCAACCGAGCATTCATTTCCAATAGTTAAGTTTGTAAAAAAAAAAAAAACACACAAAAGGTTCTAGAGATGCTTCCTTGGCCGGGCTACATGGGCTAATTATACCAGGAGATGCTATTGAAATGTTTATGGGTCCAGCTCATAGGCAACCTTTTTTAATTCGTTAAGGGTCACTACAGATGACCATGTATTTCGCCATGCTTCCTGTGGGCCTAAAACCTCATATTACATTGAGTACATGGACATGAACAATACTGTGTGTGAAAAGTAATGATTCACATATTTGTCCCAAACATTTTTGCTATAGGTCTTTAGAATCAGTAAACCTTTGTTTCGAACAAATACAAGCCCCTTTCACACAGTAAAGTGGGTATATTGCTGTAAAATTACTGGAACATTAGCAGTAAATTCCAGCAGCATTCCGGCAATTGTTACCATTTCTCATTTCGTCAAATTGGCAAAACAAATTTTCTGTATTTTTTAAAAAGGACATGTTCACATATAAGCTCTTTAAGGAAATTTGCCGGTAAATTTCCGGAAAGGTTTGTGAACATGTGAAATGCTTAATAACAGCTAAATAAGCAGCAGCATTTGCTTGTCAGTTCTGCGATGAACAGGAGAAAACCCCATGTATTTTTTACCCCATGTCCCCATATGCATGCGAATGTGCCAGACCAGACAGTTTTGCATGTTGCTGTGCTCCAAAGGTTGGTGAACTATGACCTGTGGATTAACATCATGTGATTACCTGAAACCAATAAGAGATCAAAATGTGACCTCTCTAAACAGAAATTTTAAATATGGAGCAGTCGCTCATTTCACACAGTAATATTGGTAAATTGCTGTAAAATTAGCAGTAAATTCCAGCAGAATTCCGCCAATCGATACAATTTCACATTTCGTCAATTTGCCAGAACAAACTTTCCTGTATTTTTAAAAAGGACACGTTCACTTATAAACTCTTCAAGGAAACTTACCGGTACATTTGTCGAAAAGTCTACATGTGTGAAATGGAGCCTTGATAAGCTTCATACCGTATATCTTGATGCAACAGCTTAATGCTGATTCCAAAAATCAATCTTTTTCAGCCAAGGAAAGAAAAGCTGGTTGTTCTAAATCAGTCATTTCTGGAATACTGCATCTTCTTAAAGATTTAATTGCAATAGGATAAGAAGTGAAGTGGATCGGGAAAGGTCAGCGAGCCAAGACTCGAACTCGGGATGCCTGAAACACAATGACACTGCATGCCGACACAGACAATATACTGCAACTTTAGTGTCTCAAACTCATTCAATTCGTCCAAAAAGACAAATGCAAGAGATGACAGGATGATGCAGATCTCAATGGCTAATCTGTTCAGCAGCAGAATTTGCTTGCCAGTTTAGCGCTGAACAGGATGAAACCATGGTCACACTGCCTTTTTTACCCCATTGACTTTCATTTATGCGAATATGCCAGACCAGAAACCCAAGCTTGATGCTATGTTCCAAAGTTCAAGGTTGATGAACTCTGACCTGCTAATTCACATCTTGTGAATGCGCGAAACCAATAAGATATCGAAACGTGACCTCTCTGTACAGAAATGTAAAATATGGAGCAATCTATCATCTTGTTTTATCCTGCCCCTTTTTCGTTCTTAGCTTGATTACAAAAGGTGAAGGCAAACAAATGCAACGGAAGTTTTATTTTAAATACTTGATTGCTTAAAAAAATGCAAGGGAACATCAAGATTATACTTTTCCTTAAGGAGTTTACAAATTGCAACTCTGATTCTGAGGTGGATTAACCACTGGAAATAATCCATCATTTATTTGTACATAATTGATCTTATCAGGATGATAATCATAATATTATAAATGCGCATTCATTGGCTTATGTTATATGACTGGTCATATATTGTGCATCGCTAGTAATTGTTTTATAAGCTAGGGAGTAATTACGACTTGAAAAGGTAACAAGGCTGCCCAGTAACAGAAGTACATTTTAAAGCCTAAATTTAACATAATGCTTGTGTTTGAAACCGACTCTTTCTCCTTCACAGATTAGACACATGTAGAATAAGTACAGTTACATGATCAATTATTTACTATAATAACCTTTGTAACACTTAACATCAAGATTATCGCCAACTTAAAACAAAGCATATGATAAAATCGACACTATAGATGAACCAACTACAATTTATTTTGCTGCTAATGTGCACATTTGCCAATATAAGAAGGCAAAAGTCGTGTGAGCAAAGAGTGGCAACATATTTTTGTTGATGCGTGTAGAAAAATGTCTCCCGAACCACAGCAAAAGCCGAAATCAGATCCTCATTGTTAAAGCCATTTTTCCTTACACGCATGCATATGAGGGAACACATTTTCTCGAATGACCCAATAAAAACAGAGGGGAACTACAAACAGAATCATTAACAATACATAAGCCCGAGTTTACACGCTGTTGTTCTTCTTTTCCTCAGAAACCGCAGTTGTATGAAATTGCCAGATATAGCATTTTTGGAGCAAACTTTTCAATAGAGCGACGGTTTGAATGGTGGATGTTTGGAGATCATCCCTTGATAATTCTCTTCCCCTCGCAAACTAATTGGTTTAAAGTTGCCAAGCATGCGCCACGAGCTATTTCAAACCTGCGCGCTATTGATATTTCACGTTTCAAAGCACAGATCCTTTCAATAAAGGGGAAAAAAACGAAATCTAGAGATGCACCAGCTATTTTCCCTCCATGCTTGTCCACTGGGGGAAACAAACAGTGAGGAACCCGGATTCTGTCTACATGCTTTTTTTTGCTTTTTTCGCCCCAACTACGACTTATTTGTTGTCCCAACTGCACTCACAGCTCCAAACTTGGACAAAGTTTGGCTCAGAGAGTGACTCTCTCTGCTGACCACGCAATCGGGCCAATAAAGCATCAGCTTTCCGGCCACTTCAAAGGCAGCATACAAGGCAAAACTCGCCTCAAGAACCAGACTTAAAGAGCAACGGCACGTTTTTCTTGCCGAAATGCAGGAGAGGAAAAAAAAAATCTATGAAAATTCTGCCAGCAGCTGAATCTGCTGCCAATGCAGAAGGGACACGTTACAAGTGCTGGTCCCTCTGGCAACAGACAGATATAGAGAGCTGAACCAAGCACCTGGATCTTAAGGAAAGAGAATATATTTGGCCTTGGTGCAAAAGGTAAAACATCTGAGTCAGTTGGGCTTCTGTAGTGACATCTCTCAGTGTCTGTGCAGTCTGCCGACAAAGTGGAAAACGGATCAGTGGGTAACAACTAGCATACTGTTCAATAACAGTGCTACACTACTTTGGAACATGTTTTGCGAACAGCGAATAAAAAAAATAAATCTCAATTTCTTGAGAGCGACTGATGCGATCGCTGGACGTTGGAAAATGAGGGGATGATACCAGAAAATTAGCACAACTTCTTATTGGCCTCTACATTTATGGATGAATCAGTTGCTAATGGTTCGACAAGATATTTAGAAGAGTATTAAAAAACAATCGTCACATTTGATCCAAAAGATCATTTAAAAACACTAATATGATGATTTTATATTTCATGATTGTGATTTTGAATGATGAATTCTAATATGCTGAACTGGTGCTCAGGCAACATTTACTTTCAAAGTAGATAATGTCTTTAAATTCATTAAAAAGTAATTCAATAATGAACAAACTCCTCAAATAAAAAACTGGGTAATCTAAAAATAAATATGGAAATAAATATTAATAACCACAGGTTTAAACTGAGCATTATACATGGCTTAAAAGTACCACTAAAAAAAGATAAAGGGATACTTCACCCAAAACTGACAATTCTTAACACTCAACCTTCACTTGTCACAAATCGGTTTATATTTTTCTGTTCAACACAAAAGAAAGATATTTTGAAAAATGTTGGAAACCTGTAACCATTGACTTCCACAGTATTTGTTCTATGGAAGTTGATGGTTACAGGTTTCTAATAGTATTCAAAATATCTTCTTTTGTGTTCAACAGAAGAAAAAAAATGCTATAAAGGAACCACTTAAGGGTGAAAAAATAGAGTAAATCTTCATTTTGGGGCTTCAACTTCAACTCTTTAAGGTTAAAAGTATATTACAGTCCAGTAAAATGTGCTTCCTTCAGGTTTTTTGTTTATTTGCTCTTTATCATCAAGCAATCGTGTCAACATGTCCACTTAACAGAAAGGAGGTTTCATTCAAGTCCATTAGAGTCAATGTAGTGCAGTTAGACTGTACCACCACTAGATGGATACCTGCATCTGCTTTCCAATCCCTAAATGAACACTAAGCCCACTGACAACAAACAACAACAACAACAACAGAAACTCACCAAAAAGCCTTCTTTTCCATAACTAACACAGAAACAAGTGTGGCTAAAGACAGCAGCTTACAAGAGCCGTGTTTCCACCAAGCACAATATCAATTGTGATGTTTACTTAAGTTTGTTTTCGTTGTTCTGCCAGTTTCAGGGGAGCAATTTCCAGTGCTGAAATTGAAGCGTTCTCCTGGAGGAATTCATTAGATTGAGAGGAAATAGTCCCCTTGTTGAAGCTTCTCCTGGAGGGAATAAGCCGGACGTGGCCCCTCGGGGCCCGAGCATGACACGCTGCCAGCTAATAAAGCTTGCGGCTAAGTGGAGACAGTCGTTAAAAGAACACAAATAAACACAAGCAGATATGAGTGGGTGATGCTTTGGGGATTGATAGGCATGTACAATTAAAAAACAAAAGAGTCTATATGAGGCCAGCTGAGTTGTATAAAGACATGCTACATTTGCAGCCGATCAATTCTAACTTTATATTTAGCTCCAAGCAGTAATTAAGGGGCCAAACACAAGAGACAGAGTTTAGTCACAATGGTCAAAAATAAATAAATTAACGAATACAGCCATTTCTGATGGGATTGAGTTATTTATCAGTTTTTGACCAATAGCTAGCGCTGTTATCAATGTGTGATAAGTAGTGTGGGTGACAGGTTGTCAAAGCTTTGTCATCAAATTCCCTGATGGAGTAAACAAACGTATCTAGAACGTTTCGCAAAAATGTCAAGTCAAGATGAGTCCCATTCGGTCAAAATCATCAACATTTTAAGACACTTCTTAAGGTCCCGTGAATGCTCTGAAAAGGGCATTTTTATTCGATGTTTGATGTGATATCAACTGAAAAAATTAAGAGAGGGTGGGACATCGAGTAGCCCCTCCCCTTTGACAAAAACAGCCAATAGCATTGATATTAATCACAGCCCTATGGTGAGAGTCTGGTTGAGCTCAAGCGCATCAAATGTGAAGTGTCTTGAAGGGGCGGGGCATTTCAGATACTAGAGAGCATTTGATTGGTCAAGATTTGATGAGAACCGAAGTATGAGGTGACATGAAAAATAACTGTTGATGGATTTAGGCGGAAGTGACAATATATATTATCATTATATCAGCTTTATATTTTCCAAACGCAAATAAATGTAAACTTTAAGCATGATTATGATTTTTGACCAAAAGGTGGTGCTGCTTCAAAACTTTGAGTATCTTCAGGTGCCAAAGATGCATAAAGAGGTTCATAATTATGCGTCAGTACATTTCGAAACTAAAATTTTACCATGAATTTAAAATACACTTTGAATTCCAAAACTTTTTTTGTCAAATGTTCGCATGTTGTTTGAAAGCCGTCTCACTAATCAGCTTGAATTACATAACTTATTTTTGTTTTGTTAGCATCATATAAAACAGATACATTTTCTGTCAGCATCATTTTTGGCAAAACTTAAAAAACAAAAAAACAGGTGGCACTGTGCAGAACGTAAACTCAGGTCAGTCGTTGTCTTAACACGCCAAGTTTGGTCTAAATATGTTAAACGAGATTTGCCATATGAATTCCATAACTTTGTTTATTTGAAAACAGTCTGACTTCTCAACTTAAATGCCTTTTTTTTTTGCTAGCATCATTTAAAACGAATTAGTTTATGAAACATCCTAAATAGTGTACAACATTTTGTAATATAAAAAGACTTCATAGGGTACATTCGGATTGTTTTGAGTAAAGAAATCAGGAAAACAATACTTTGGTCTTTTGGTTCAAAGTTTATTAGCATAAAGAAGCATAATTTTAGATAGGTAATGTGACTAATGGTAGAAGTTGAGTTGCCCTAACTCTGTCTTGCAGATTTTAGCTCCAACTTGCCTCCAACAAACCTGCATGGGTGTTTCTTGAAAGCCTAGTAAGAGCTTGATTAGCTAGGCCAGGTGTGTCTGATTGGTGTTGGAACTAAACTATGCAGGACATCAGCCCTCCAGGACCGAGTTTGGGCACCCCTGCGTTAGACACTCCGACACTCCAAATATGCAGTGGTTAATGTTCTGATTGTCATCTATCA
Organism: Danio choprae; assembly: GCA_903798125.1. Taxonomy (NCBI): domain Eukaryota; kingdom Metazoa; phylum Chordata; class Actinopteri; order Cypriniformes; family Danionidae; genus Danio; species Danio choprae. The sequence continues at coordinate 7,724,406 of CAIGQW010031024.1, forward strand.
TTATGCCAAATTTCCTAACTTTCCTATAAGTGTGTTTTATGGTCTGCCATACTCCAGAGCAGAACAAGAATAGCATATGGAATAGGTGCCTATGCACAATTGGTGCTTGTCGCTTAATAACTAATAAACAAAAAACCAGAGCTAAAGGTTTAAGTCATTTCATTTCTTTATTTTTCATTTCAATTAGCATATAAAGAATTAACGTCCATCTTGAATGTTAAAATAAACAGTCAAAAAAAAAAAAAAAGACAAATAAATAAAAAGTTGCCATTCTTTTCTTCCCCTCCCAAACAATTTTGGGTGAAAGTGACGTGAGAATACAGCCCAATTCATGTGTGCTTTACCACGTTAAAAGATCCAGAACTCGCTGGAGAAAGCCTTGCGTGCCTCGTCATGATAAATACGCTCAGTAATCTAAAAGGCAACAAGCGCGATCTGCAATAGTGTTAACGAAAGACGAAAAAAAAGGTGATTATTGCAAAATACAGTAAAAGTAAACAAAAAAATGCTCTCGGCTAAGGTAATAAAGAATACCATTTTATATTTGGTACTATCACAGCAAATCATACTGTCTGCAAAAGGTGCTGCGTAATAGCTGCTGTCGGGATAGTAGAACTTCATACGCTCGTGTAAGTCATATTGGACTGAGCCTGCCAAACATCACAAGCCACATTCTGGAGAGCAGCACAGTCTGGAAGAGGTCAAAACATTATTTCCAATAGTACAAATTGACTCTTTTGTAAACGTACCTCTTTCAGGATGCTAAACACAACGGTTGCGTTACACGTAAACCAATTGAATGATGTAATCTGTGCATACCGGTTTTTTAAAGGTGGGGAGGGGGTTCAGTTTACAGCAAGGAAGGCACCGTTTCTGGACAAGGCACTGTGTGAATATTTCTAGGTTGAGGCTTTTGCATTAATCATTCATTAAAGTTCAAGTATCAGCGGTAGAGGTGCGGATACTGGGAAGAATTTGCCTTTCAAAACGGACTTCATCCTGAATGCATTACATTATAACGCAAAGGCACCGTATTGTTGCGATTAATAATTGACGTAATGCTTCAAAAGGTTCAAGGGCTAAAGTCCCAAGAAAATTTGGGCAGGATGGTGAAAAATTATGCTTGAATGCAAGGTGCAAGTGGAGGTTTAGATGTGGACTGGTTATTTCGGCCACTAAAAAGTGAGACAGATGCCACTATGATCTCACCATCTTTTAATAGAACGACAAAACTTCGGAAGTATTAAATGCAAGAAAGATGCCTTTTAAGGGGAATTTTAAGTCTCAGGTTTTTCTCATGAATCCGAGATTGTCCAAAATGTATTATATTTATATTTCCCACCCATGCGGTGACAGGAACGAGGTATATAAGCAATCCTCGCAATGTACCAAAATTGAAAAGAGCAAAGATCAAGTCAAACCAGTTTACAACACTGCTTAGTTTTTCCTTTTTCTTCTTTAGAGACTGCTATATTTTAAGGTCATTTATATGTCTTCTAGTAAACCAAAGGCTTTGCTTTGTGCCCTACGTTGTATATTTTGTAATGAAAGATGCTAGGTTGCAGGCTTTATAATGACATTTGCGGGCCAGGCGACAGACGGTCTGCCAAAGTAAAAGGAAGAGGAATCGGGTGTCAGATCCGGCCGTGCATGTGTTTGGCCATGCTGTATACATAGGTGATGTCAGGCCTTTTCTCCGGGTCCGGGTTGATGCAGATATCTATCAGCTTTCTCAGCTATAAAACAAACAAACAAACAAACAAACAAACATGTTAATCCAGAAGAGAGATCAAAAATACAGAACACTGCACAAACAGAAAGAAGTGATGAGTGAGCATATAGCAAGTTGAGGAGTTCTAAAACCACCCAATGAAACACTTCCTCTTTTTTGAGAGAAATATCTATCTATCTATCTATCTATCTATCTATCTACACACACATACACAAAATTGTAATAACACAAAAATATGAATACATTTAACAATAAAAGAACATTTGATAAACATACTATCAAACAAACATTCATATACATATGAATGAGAGAGAGAGGGACAGAGCGAGAAACTGGTCATGGTTCTTGTTTTACTTGCTTTGTATGCATGATTTTTTAAATTAGTAAAAACAAATCAACATACAATCTATATTTTATACTTAAAATACATGTAAATCAATTTATTCTAAAACATATTTGAAATTATTATCATTTATAAAAATATTAATTATATTATAAAGTATTAATAATATATACTTATAGAAATGATTATAGTATTATAACAACAACAAAAATGATTTTTTTAAATAAATATTTTATTAATTGTAACAAAGACATCAAAACAAGTCTGTCAACATTTCTGTAACTGTTTTAGTCGATTAGTCAGTGGTGCAGCAAGAAGATTGGGTGAAGACTGAGCAAGACACGGCTGCAGATGAGCAAGAACATATCATGGGTTTATTTACACTATACACGCGTATTAAAAAATATAGAAATTAAAGAATCTAATTACTTATAATAAAATAAAATGTAAAAAAACACTTCAGGTATTTTGCATTTTATTTAACAAATATTTCTACAATTGTTAACTATAAAAACTAAGTATTTTTAATAATAAAATATCATCATTATTATAAATATCACTCCAATAATCATGAAATATTTGTATTATAAATAAATTTAAAAAAAATAAAGATGTATGCAAAAATTCATTATCTAAGATTTAGTCTGAGTCTGGAGTCGGGTATTAGCAACTGGCTTAAGACAAACAAAATGACAAATGACAAAAAAAAAAGAAAAGTCAAGTGTTTCAGAGTTCAGTGAACTGCAAAGCTGAGGGAAAGCCTCGGAGCAATGTAACTTCCAGCAAGAAGCCCTCTGGCCCTGCGAACGTTTGTTAATTCTCCACTACAAAAGTCCCAGACACACATATGCGCGCGCACACACACTAAAATAAAACCTACACAAGCACACAGTCCCAGCAAGTCAGAGTCGTGAAGCTGCACCGAGGAATAAACTGAGCCCAGACAAGCAGCGGCATCATTAAAAGTGGGGGGAAAGTGGGAAAGGGAGAAAAAAATAAAAAAGGCGGAAGGAAAGAAGATGCCCCTGTGTCAGATCGCCATGGCAACCGCCTCTGTTGCCTGGGCCCGACTGCTGTTGCATGGCGCCGCGTCTCCTAATCAGCCCGGCATGTGAAATGCAAATGCAGACAGTCTGAGAATTAGTGGAGAAGAAATGGGGGACGGCGAGCGCGGATGCAGATATGTAAAATATTCATGCTTCTGCGCCAGAGAAATGCGGGGGGTTTCGGTGGTCTCCGTTCTACACCCCACCCCACCCCCCGTTTTAAGGGGAGCCTGTCTGTCAGGTGAGATACAAGGAGACGGTAAATGACACACCAAAGATGAGCGGCTGACACTTTTTTGCCTTTCGCCTTCAGGAGCATTGTTTACATGTAGACAGGGAGGGAGGCAGGCCTTCCTGCGGCACTGAAAAGCTGAAGGAAGTGCTGAATGCCGGGCTTGTAAATAATAATAATAATGGCAGCTTTGGTTGGACGTGCCGGATCTATCGCAGGGTACTGAGATGCTTGACATCAGAGAGTGACGGCACGTTACCAGGAAAGACTGCCGATGCTTTCCAGGCTGAAAAAACTCACATGTTTGGTTGGCGATGGTCTACTTGATGGACCAGTGTGAATATGAAGAAAAGCTACAAGCAAGTACAACTGGAGAAGCTGATTAGTCAACATGCTGCCATCATTCACTCAGCTTTGTGTAATTCCAAACCTGACTTTTGCACCAAGTCAATGGGGTCCAGATGTCTTGCTTTGGACCCCATTGGCTTTCATTGTAGGCAATCACAATACTGAAATGTCTTACTTTGATACAATATGTATCAATATTGATACTATTTTTGATACAAATGGGCAAAAATTAAAGCTACCATTCAGTCAAAACTTCAAGCATGGCTCAATGTTGAGGATTTGTTGTATTTGTCTGTTGGTCAGATTTTCACTTGACATTACAATGTTACATGATTTAAAACGAACAAAAAACTAAATATTTGATATATTTACTTCTTTATTTATTTATTTTATAGATTTATTTTAAAGCTGAGGCAGTTTCACTAAAGCATTATTGAAGACAAGTGAACAGTATTAAATGCTGAATGAGTCATGTTGGGCTTGTAAATAATAATAATGATGGCAGCTTTGGTGGGACGTGCTGGATCTCTCAGATGGTTGACATCAGAGAGTGACGGCATGTTACAAGAAAAGACTGCCGATGCTTTCCAAGCTGGAAACTCACATGTTGGTTTTGTGATGGTCTACTTTTGATGGACCAGTATGAATAAAGGGAGTAACTCCATGCCACCTGCCAGACTAAAAAATGCCTTTGTTTTTTTGTAAATAACATGAAACAAACGGGGGCGACATGGTGGTTAGCACTGTCGCCTGACAGCAAGAAGGTCGCTGGTTTGAGTCCTGGTTTGGCCAGTTGGCATTTCTGTGTGGAGTTTGCATGTTCTCCCAGTGTTTGCGTGGGTTTCCTCCGGGTGCTCCGGTTTACCCCACAGTCCAAAGACATGCGCTATAGGTGAATTGAATAAACTAAATTGTCCGTAGTGTATGTGTGTGAATGAGTGTGTATGGGTGTTTCCCAGTACTGGGTTGCAGCTGCAAGGGCATCCACTGCGTAAAACATTTGCTGGATAAGTTGGCGGTGCATTCCGCTGTGGCGACTCCTGGTGAATAAAGGGACTAAGCCGAAGGAAAATTAATGAATGACTGAAACAAATGGTCTCCAAAAGTTCTTGTTTTGGACCCCATTGACTGTTATTGTGGGCAATTGTGTTACAGTAGTAGAATTTTTAACTCTTATCTTGCCGCAGCAATAATTAAAATTACAATATTTATGCATGTCTTAGTATCTTCATTTGCCAGAGATAAAACTTCAAGCATGATATAGATATTTACTATTGGTTCAGTCAGGCCAGTTGTTAAATATTTGTTGTTTTGAACCATGTAACATTCATAATATATAATAATTTTAATAAACATGTATATGTAGTTAACTGGGTTCAATGTTCTTGATTTGGACCCCATTGGTTTACATTAAAGAAAAAACTAAAATAAGTTAATAAAAAATAAGGCAATAACATTCTTCAAAATATCTTTTTTTGTGCTGCACAGAGGAGTCATTCATTAAAAAAATGAGTAAATGACAGCATTACACTTTTTCACCGATAACTTTAACCCTCAAAATGCCTTTGAGCCTGTTTTTGCCTAAAAGTAATGTTTAGTTCTTAGTAAGAGAGAAAAAAAAGTTGCTAAGGCTTTTAGACCATCAAAATTTGCATTTTATTTATTAATTTTTATGTATTTTTACAACAAAAAAAAAGATATATATATAAATACTATATTTTTTTCACTTTCTGGTCATTTTTGAATCAATAAATATCAACTGTGCTTTAGTATCAAAATGTTGTGGATAATTTTGTAATAATTTTGGGACTGAATTTCATTGATAAACACGATCATGTACACATCAACATGTTGTTTTATAAAATGTTAATTTTAAGCCCAAAGTAGGGCTTACTCCCTACTCGCTTCATAACTTAAGTCTGTAGTCATGTGATTATTAGTCACACTGAATCAATGAAAGCAGTCAAATCTTGTTTATAATGCTACACTTTGAGGATTTGCTAGATTTCTTCTTTGTGGGTGTTTGGAGTGCACACCGTGCTTCCCTGACATCACAATCGTAGTGTCTGCAATTTCATTTCCATTAATTACCCAGTCCTAATCCAAATATACTCCAAATGCCAACATGTTAAACAAATTTTGAAAGTTACGAGGGTTAAGTATTACAACAAGAATGAAAGCTCTGTGTGAGGTATGGCCAAACGATCAAATGTTTTAGCAAAATGAGCTCAAACAGAAGACACACCAAAGAGCTTTTTGTTAATGTGGTGAATTTGCCAGGTAAAGCGACTGTGAAATCTGTAAGTGTCAATGTTTTGGACTCATGCAGAATTCACTGACTGAGACTGACAACTGAATTCATCACAGAAAAGGAGACATACCTCTTGAGAGTAATGGTCAGACGGTAGAGGTGGGTAGTCGCACTGATCAATCTTTTTACACAGTGAGTAGAGATTCATTTTGTCCCCGTAGAACGGACTCTGCAAGGCCGCCATCTAGAGAAGAAAAGAAATATGAAAGGCGATTTCAGAAAAAAAGATATTTGGGAGACATCTTGTTAGGCAAAAAATAAATAAATAAATGGCAGACAAGTTCTTGGCAAAGCTCATGATTCATTCCCTAAATGTGATTTGAATGGACTTCTGTGAAGATTAAACAATTACTTATATTTTACTGTCATGAGTTCACACCCGGAGTTGAGAAATTCATTTACTTCCATGCAAGTTCTCACATCTCTCATCCAGCATCTTGAAATGCACTAAATCTTCATCAAGCAGTGTCTACACATCACATACGCCAACAGACAACTGCCATCTGTTAGCTCGAGCTGTCAGGAAGCTAAGAGTCAAGGCTATAGAGCATGTATCATGTCACTCGGGAGAGTCTGCGCATTAAATAAGCAATATTAAATACAATAGACACATTCTTTGGCAAAATAATGGTTCACTAGTCTAAGTGTAGACTGCTTAGAATTAGAATCAGAAAGAGCTTTATTGCCAGGTATGTTCACACATACGAGGAATTTGCTTTCGTGACAGAAGCTTCTACAGTGCAACAGAATCACAGAGACAGGACAAAAAAACAGATAATAAATATGTTTTAAAATATATTTTAATCTTATTAATCTAAATATATTTTAATCTTATTTAATCTTGGTGTATTTATGATGTGCAGAGACATTAATTCATTCATTTTCCTTCAGCTTAGTCACTTATTTATCAGGAGTCACCACAGCGGAATGAACCGCCAGCTATTCCAGCATATGTTTTACACAGTAGATGTCCTTCCAGTCGCAACCCAGTACTGGAAAACACCCATACACACTCACTCACACTCATACACTACGACCAATTTTGTTTACCCATATCACTTATAGTGCACGTCTTTGGACTGGACCGGAGCACCTGGTGGAAACCCTCGCCAACACGGAAAGAAACATGCAATCTTCACACAGAATTGCCAACTGGTCCAGCCGGGACTCGAACCAATGACCTTTTTGCTGTGAGGCGACAGTGCTAACCACTGAGTCACTATGCCCCCGTGCAGAGACAAATATGCTAATATTAAGCATCTTACTGGCAATCATGGCTCATCTAACTTACATTTTCACTATTTTGTTTGCCTAAAGTCCTTCTGATCAGTTGCTAAATGGACATTTTAGCTATCATCATTAATTCGCCCTCAAGTCTTTCCAAAACTGTCCATCTTTCTTCAGCATAATGTAAATGAAGGTTGTTGGGTTTTTTGTTTTAGTTGTTGTTTTCTGAAGCAATGCACCAAAATATTTTTTTCACCAAAACATCAAATCTAAAACACACTTTCTGTAATTAAATTTGGCCAATTTAAAGGCTCTAAAATATGGGATTAACGTCACTTTGACAAAATTCAATAAAAACCAGAGCAAAGCAAAATGTTAGCTTGAAGATAGTTTCAGGTGTTCGGAACAAAACGTTTGGCTCGGAGCCTCGGCCTTCTTTGATGTGGAAATGACCTCCAATTCATTTCTTCTGATTAGTATATCAAGGTCAGATGTCAGCAGGCAAAAACAAAGACTGGAGAGCTGATTTACTGCAGAAAATGAAGTGTAAGGGGCCATTCACAGAACGCGTCTTTGTGTCTAAAAACGTGGGATGCATGTTCGGGAATGGTTTTTTAAAAAAGTTCCTAATCTGCCTTGTTAACGTCAAACAAAACAGTTGTAATGCTAACTTGAAATTGCAAGCAAAATACACAGTGCTTGCCCCGCCTCAGAGTTCTTCTGATTGTCCCACTTTGGAACTGGCATTGATGAGTGGCACTATGTGTAAAAATTCTTTTAACGTGACACGCCATCTTAAAACCCCAACACTCATGTGTGTGGTGCTTCAAAAGTTACGAGACGCAAGTGTAATGGTTGTCAAGCACGCGTTTACAACTGAAAAGCATCATAAAAATGACCTATAATGGTAGTTGAAAACATACAAAAGTGACTTTTGCTGCTTGTTCAAACTATGTACTTTAAATCAATTCATAGGGCTGTTTGGGGGACAACTTAATTATTTAATGTTCAATCCACTTAAATCTGTAAAAACGATTAAGTTAACGTAATCAATTTGTGCTGGGACAACATGAGGAGATTGTGTGGAACCCAGCATTTTTTACTATGAACAATGTCACCTGGTTTTATTCTCAAAGCACTCTTTATTCTCTAAACAATAATGTTTTCACAAACAAATCATGATCCATCTAACCTTTCATACTACAATTTATTCCAAATTTATGCAAGCACAGCATTGCTCATGGATCTAGTGAGAGGAATGGTTATGAGGAAAGCCTTATCAAGGGCTGTAAATCTTTGGGTAGATAGCGAATTGATTCGATTCATGATTCATAGGTTTCCGATTCGATTCAAAAATGATTTTTGTAAATTGTCATTTTTGCTGAATAAATCCACATGAAACAGTCCCTTAAAAGTGACATTGTATCTTCAGTTTCAAGCCCGGTCACGCTTTGCACACACATTACATGTGCCACGCCCCAAACCCAACTGAACCACGATCTGGCCCACCCGTTTGGAGTATTCTGTTGGAGAATACTCCAAATTCACAGACATTAGAGCATGCTAGAGTACAGATTTGTGTGCACGTTGTGAATTAGGTGAAAATGTTTAAGTTCATATGAAGATACAGTAAATATGAACAAATCATTGGTGGATGAGACCCAATATTTGATATATTTCAATTGAATGCTATGTTCTCACTGCTGTCATTTAGTTGTGCGTTTATTGTCTGGTCTCGCCAATGTGGGTGGCATTGAGAGGATTTCTAACAATAAACTGCTACTTAGCATTTCAAACTTCCTTTTACCCATTAACGGACAACAAAAATTACCTTTGCTGTTATTATAGTTTTTACAGAAATCTCAGCATTTCAGTAAAAAGGAAGCCAGAAAGAGGCAAACAAGAGTGTTGACTTCAAAGTTTCCGGATGTAAATCATGGTGGTTACGGAAGAGATGGATGAAGTGCATCCTGGTAGCCTGGAGCTGTGTAATCCCGCTCAACCAGGAAGGTGATGCTTTGATGACGTTATGAGATTATGATACTGCAAAAGCAGACTGGAAAAAAACAGCCTCAAGCAAATCCACTGAAGAAGAAGAAGAAAAAGAAGAAGAAAAAAAATTCCAGATGGCAAGAATGCAAGCAACACAGTACTTGCACGAAACCACTACAGCGCCAACGCACGCTGGACGAGAACTCAATTAAATTGACATCGAAGGACAGAGAGGAAGCGGCAAGCGAGTTACCGGGGTGGGGGTTTTAGGAGGTGTGATCGAGCGAGGAGAAACGACGGTCTGGCCTGTCAGAGGAAAAGAGGAGTGTGGAGTGGTAGAACTCATGGAGCATTTCTCCATTTCACAAAACGGGAACAGGAGGGGCGAAGGAAAGGGAGTCCCTTTCTAATCACAGACAGAGTGGCAACTGGAAGAACTTGGATGCTTCTGCAATATATACCACTTTTATACCAACCAGTACTTCTTTTTAAATCCTTAAAGTGGCACTAATTAACAGAGTATTTATGTGTTCGGTCTAAAGCAGTGGTTCTCAACTCCAGTCCTCTTGCCCCCTCGGCCTGCAAATTTTGTATTTCTTACTTCCTTAACACACCCGACTCAGATTATCAACTTGTTAACAGAGAGATCCATGAACTGATCCTCGTGTTTCAAATAAGAGAGACATACAAAGCGTGCAGAGTGGGGGGTTGGGGGCCAGGAAAGGAATTGAAAACCACTGGTCTAAAGAGACACACTGCAAAACGGGGAAGTGACGCACAGTATAAACAACACCATCTACAGTATGTTTCCATCACGATAAAATGTGCATTTTAAAGTATCACATCAGAAACAAGTGATTGGAACACTAAATATTTGGGGAAAAGTGCCTTTTATTTAATAAAAATAATAATAATAATAATAATAATAATAGCTGAGGTGGTATTTGATTTTGGAAATTATTTATAAAAAAGACTTAATGTTAATAATGTTGCGTGGAAATGCAACATTAAATATTCATTCATTTTCTTTTCGGCTTAGTCCCTTTATTAATCAGGGGTCGCCACAGCAGAAACACCCATACACTCATTCACACACATACACTACGGACATTTTAGCTTACCCAATTCACCTATAGCGCATGTCTTTAGACTTGTGGAGGAAACCGGAGCACCCAGAGGAAACCCACGCCAACACGGGGAGAACATGCAAACTCCACACAGAAATGCCGACTGACCCAGCCATCTTGCTTTGAGGTGACAGCGCTACCCACTGTGCCACCGCGCCACCCCGACATAAAAAATTAAGACACCAAATATTGAGTAGGGGGCAGTGTTTTTTTTTTTGTTTTTTTTTTGCAAACTTACAGTTTGAGGGGCATGGCTAAGCCTATTTCAATAAATCCGTCAAACTGATGTCATCAGAGAAGGGCTGCCATTGCAGAGTGAAATGAAATGGTTAGATTTTAATTAAAAATGACCAAAACTGTTGTTTTTTTTCTACTTGCATGGACTAATTGTTGACTTTAATACTAACTATGTGCCCTAGTAAAATAAACATTGTACATTTGAATGTCATGCAGACTTTAAACCGATATGGCTAATCAACTGTTTGTGTCTTTCCGGTTACCAATAACATTGTCAGCTGCTCAAACATCTTGATACAAACGCATCTAATTAGGAGTTGTTTATGAAGTTTATGAACAAGAAAAACATTTTCTTGATGTTAGGATTGAAACAAAGCTAATGACAACGTTCGAAGCAAATTATTTTGTTTTCACACCTGTGTTTAAGATTTTTTTTATATGAAGAAATAATGGATGTCTAGACCCAAGAAAGCATGAAAAAAATTAAAATGGCGTGGAAAAAAGGATGATGACATTTCAGCATTTCAGTAAGATGTGTACAATAAGGCACACGATTGAGATAAAAAGAGACGAACAGCAACAACAACAAAAAGTCTGAGTTTTGTATCATCTGAAAGTTTTATAACCAGTCCCAGGCTTGCATCAAAGCAGCTCCCAAGCCCTTAACACTGCTGTAAATCAGCATTTCACGGAAGAACGTATATCTGTATAAATCACTTATGGTTATCCACAATTTATTGACGTATAAATGTATATTTCCTATTAATTGCTAACATTGTATCTATTGTATGCATCTGTTTTATACCAATTTCTGTCACTTGAAATCATATATATAATAGATGTAATAATAACAATTTTGTGTTCCTTATTCCATGCACACACGCACGCATATATGCGTTTAAACAGAATTTGCCCAAACAAAAATGACATTAATAACCAAAAAGTTCTACGGATAAGTTTGGTTTAGTTCCTCTGACGGACAGGTTAAAAACAATGGAGGCAAAACTTGATTTCTGCAGAAAAATACTGGACTTCATGTGTATCCTGTTTGTCCATCAGTTATGTGGACTGGAATGGCTGTGTGTGTGTGACAGTAATAGGCTCTGTGAATGAGTGTGTTCTGGCCAGACAGTGCTTGGTGTGTTTTCTACTGAAAAATTTACAACAAAAGGGTAGACATTGTTTTTTTTCCCTCAAGATGATACATCTATAGCGTGATCTCATAGCAACATCTGTCTCAGCAGCGTACAGCCGCTCTTGCAAAGAGTTCCTCACAATAATTGCAGACGAATGGCATTTATCGGGACGAATCTGCAGCTTGGGTTTGGAGCGTTTGCATGCAGCGTGCGTACCTGTGGCCGCAGAGGGGGGTCAGGGGCGAGCAGCAGCTGTAGCCAGCAAAGGGTTAAACAAGGACCACCATATTTTCATGCATCTTCTGCTTTTGACAGATGAAAAATGTCAACTGTCCTGTTTTTATTTTGGAGTTTTTGCACTATTCATCTGGTTCATTAGTGCCTGGGCGCTCTTGGCCCTGACAGCTGCTCGCCCCGTGCTCCCGGCCCCTGAATTTTTCAGGCTAATTTGATTCGGGGCGCCCAGGCGATGGGCAAGATGATTGACTTGCTCCCTGACCCCCGGAGCCCAGCAGCTCCCCTCATTGGTATTCCAGAGGAGTCCACCACGCACCACGCTGGCCTGCTGTCTGTCTGCGGGGCTTCGGCTACCGGTGCACGGTGGCGGAAGACACACACGTTTACACACTCACATGCGCACACAAAAGGGGGAGAAAGCGCACACACAGACACCAAAGCTCAGAGGAACATACTTAAACAGAATCTCAACCAGCAACACATAAGTGTGCTGACACAAACACACACACCCGACACGTAAAAAAAACACACACACAAAAAAAAAAAACACACCTGCTTGGAAATGCATACACTCGCGCATAGATAGATGCTCACAACAACAGGAACCCAAAACGAGTAAGACACAAACACATATGGCCATCCAGGCAGGAAGACAAAAACAGACTATTTTCTAATTCCTACCTGAAGCTGACCATCTTGGCTTGATATGATACTAGCGGTAATGCTATTTGTCCAAAATATTCAAATAGAAACAAACACAGACACCATTTCTGAAATAGAAGTGACAATGTCAAAAAAATAAATGAATAAATACATTTTTTAAAATATTTTTAAAAAATGAGACACAGCGCCCCTAGTGGTAGTATAGGAAAACTTTTTATCTAAAGTGACTAATACTGTAATCATGTAAACATTTTTATCAGTTCCTGTTTTAGCTGGGAACCCATGACCTTTGCATTTATCGCAACATCTACTACTTGAGCTACAGGAAAGTGAACACCACAAACTGCACTCAATTGTGCCTAAATTCAAGAAGTGACAGCGTAAACTTTTACTGATAATTAGCTCTGGAAGACAATTTGTGCAAATATGGTGCCTCTAGTGGTAGTAGTGAGAATGCAAACACAAACTTTGCAATTACATCTACGCATCTGTTTTCGATAAGTCAAATGTGCACAACCGAACCGGTGACCTTGTCATTTATCACACTGTCTACTGTTTAAGCTACAAGAAACAGAACTTTGTTTCATATTGCATTATAATAGATTTATGAACTCAGTGGACAATTAAATTCAAGCCAAGAAAACTAAATGCAATCAAATAAAACCTAAATATAATGTTTAATGTTGCTGTGGTTGTATTTTTTTTTGCAAATTAGTTAGTCATAACATTGAATTTAGGCTGTTACTGTGTCAGTGGTTTCTTTAGACTTTTCTACCACTTGGACTTTGCATCTAGGCACACATACATATCAGTTCCATATTATTTATTGGTCTATATTTTTTATAATTTATATTCATATTGACAATTTGGTAACCGCTTTTTCCCAGTACTGGGTTGCGGCAGGAGGGGCATACGCTGTGTAAAACATTTGCTGGAATAGTTGGCGGTTCATTCCGCTGTGGCAACCCCCTGATAAATAAGGGACTAAGCTGAAGGAAAATTGAATGAATGAATGAATGGTAACTGCTTGTAAAGACAAAAGAATAATAATGAAGGTTTCCTAGGTTTATCAATGTGCACTAATAATTGAATAATCCATTAGATGAAATTATTAGCACATCAAAACGAATATGCATTTCTCCTGTTGTATATCATCATTAAGTGATGCCTAGATTCACATGCAGCATTTAAAAATATTTATTATACTTTTTAATCTTTTATTTATTTATTTTTTTTCTTCTTCGGGAAAACAGAATTTTAATGTCAGTCATTTATCAGATATCAGCCATAACATGTAAATCAATATCGACTCATCATATCGGCATTCATCTCAATCAAGGAGATCCTGCCATTGTCTTAATATTGATCTTTATACTCCGCTGGAGTCTTTGCATGCCAATTAAACCAGCGAAGGTCCCGGTTCTCAGGAGTTCTGGAAAAGGGCGTAGCACATGAAAAGAGTCATGTCGGAGTGTGAGAAAACCATCATTATTTCATACTGCTCATCCTTCTTGCACTCTTCTTTAATGATATATTAATCAAATGGAAGCGCCGGCATAAGGAACGAGCACAATTAAATATGAATCCATATTCGGCGACATGAAAAGTCCTCGTCTGACGCCACAAACAGGCCTTGACTCGTACGAACTGCAAACCTACACACACACACACACACACAGCAATGCTTAAGCACTCTGGCTTTTCCTCCAGAACAAATGAGAAGAGAGAAAAACCACCTCTTCTTCTCTTAGTAGCGCAATCACCCCAGCATGAAGAAAAGTTCCAAACGCGTGTTATGTTTGTAAATTTGCTGAATGAGTGTGCAACGCTCCTCGGTTTTATGCATCATTAGCAAAACATGGGTGCGGCGGCTCATCAGAATGTTAAGAGTTCTTCCGAGACGCCGGCGTTCACGTACGCCGCTCTCCCAAAGCATCTTTAAAGAACATGAGTATTCCGCAGATGTACACGGCTGGGCCAAATTAATTCACTAAGCTATCAAATTAAAATCTGAGATCCGTGGTGAGAAGACACCAAGGTATACTGGGTAATCTATATTTGAATAGGATGCGGGGAGGGTTTAATTAGCTCAAACGTCTTGATGGATGTTTACTATTCAGGTGTGGGATTAACACTTCCCTCGAAAAATTCAGCAAAAAAAAATGCCATACACAAACTTCCCAAGCTTCGAAAATGAAGTACTACACCGCATCCCGCCAATGACAGACTAAGAATTCTTATTTAATGACAGAATTTCATTAGCAACGTGTATCAAAAATGCAACACCCGTCTCGCGCGGTCTGCATGCTAATCTGTTTACTTTTAGCGCTCTTGTTAATCCTTCAAGCAGCAGATTTGGTTCTCATCTCCGACGTTCTACTCAAAACACATGGTCGTAAATAAAGATGCAACTTAATTGTAAAACCTAGAGCAGGAAACCTGGCCTCGTGTTTTTTGGGAGATGCAATGGTCTCTGCCTCTTATTTATGCCAACATAAATCAAAAACACCTTCGAGGACGGCTATTAAGAGGAGGTTTAAGAGAACTTCAAAAGGCCATGAACGCAGAGATCCACCAATATGAACTCGGTCTGTCTTTAATAGAAGAAGGAGACTGTGCTGGGCGGAAACGGCGAGGACATCGAGAAGGACCATCTGGGTAGCTTGAGACGATCCTTTCATTTTCACCATCATAAAACTCAACACCAAAACCAGTTGCATCAGTGCTCCAAGGATGGGTTAGAAGATTATGATCATCAATTCATGACACAAAAATTGTCTTGATCATTGGTGGAAGCAAAATATAAATGAGTATCCAAAAGTCTAATTCAAGGTTCGATTGGAGTCAACTGAAAGGCACGTTCATTGAATCAGGTTGTCATGATTTGAATCTCTACACCAGAAGATCTGCTCATTCATTCAATTATTCATTAAAAGAAACATCTTATAGTCTGCATATACTGATCCACGACAAATCATAAAACATGTTTATGCAACATACATTAGGAAGTGTATAAATGACGTTAATATCATGCACTTGCTTGATCTACTTGAAAGAAGAACATCAATGATTAGTAAGTCCCAGTTCTTTCCGTGAATTCCTGAACAATATTCTGTGTTGCACTTAAATGTGTAGAGTTCACATAAATAGGAAAGGATGTCAGACTGTCATGATCACGCCTAGCAGATTGGATTAAAAGAAACAGTGTTGTAAATAATGTCCATCACTTCATAAGAGGTCAGTGTATCAGCAATTAATATCGTGTTGCCTCTAAAACTGCCAGTAACCTTTGACTTGCATTTTTATGAATCCCCAAGAACCAGAAGTCGTATTTAATGATCTACTGAAGAAAAAAAAAGTTACCTAGATTTTGGATTGCCTGAGGATTTGGGGGCAAACCTTTTTAAACTTAAGGATGTGTATTCCTTTAGTTGGTGTAAGCAATTCAATTTCAGTTGAGCATTATTAGTTTGTTTCTTACATCATTGTTGATATTGTTAAAGGGCCTATATGCAAAAATTAGAAACTCTTTCATTAAAAAGAAGCTAGGTTACAAATACCTTGAACGAATACCTTTGTTTCACTCATAAAGTGTACTTGAGACTATAGATTGTACGGAGGTCTGATTACTTTACAGCATAGCTCTTTTAGCTTCATCTTGAACATTAAGTATTGGTTTGGTCACAGAATGAAACACTTTTTGACTGCAGTGTTTCACTGTGAAAGAGGACTGCAAAAAGAAAGATCTAGATGTTTCTTTTCAGTATCGTAGTTTGCTGCATTTAAAGGATTAGTTCACTCAAAAATGAAAGTTTTGTTTTTAATTACTCACCCTCATATCATTCCAATCCCCTCAGAGCTTCATTCATCTTCAGAACACAAATGAAGATATAATAGATGAAATCTAGGGCTCTCTTATCATCTACAGACAGCAATAGTCTAGAGACATTCAAAGTTCAGAAAAGGAAGACCCAAAAACATTGTCAAAATACTTAATTTGAATTTAGTGGTTCAACAGCTCCAAGAACACATTTCTAAGACAAAAAACAACAGTGTTCACCTATGTCTTCAGTGTCAGGTCAGGGGGCACATTAACGATGGCAAATACGACTCTTGCATGTTGAGCTGCTGACTCAAAGTGTAGCCGATAGTAAATACACAACCCAAGCTGATGCGGATGAGAAGACAAAGGCCTATTGCCTCACTAAAGTGTTCCTGGAGTTTCATATGATTACAGTTTAACCACTAAAGTCACATGAATTGTTTTGACATTTTTTGCTTCCTTTTCTGGGCTCTGAAAGTCTGAAAAGCATTGCTTTCTATGGAGGATGAGAGAGCTCTCAGACATCATCTAAAAATATCCTAATTCGTTTTTCCCAAGATAAAGGAAGGTCTCAGGAAACTGGAACGACATAAGAGTGAGCAATTAATAATGAAATTTTCATTTTGGGGTGAATGTATCCTTTACCTTTTAGGACTTGTTTACTACTACTATATATATTTGCCCTCTGTATAGTTGCCTTTTGTATTGCCCAACATTGGCAGCCAGGTTTCAAATTACAAAGAGTTACCATTATCAGACACAGTGAATCCATAATTTATAGACAAATGTGTAAATGGGGATATCATATAATTGATAGGCGATGCAAAATGGCAAAAATGTTAAGATTTCTCTAAATATCAACATTTAGGATAATGTAATACACGTTTTCCAACTGCTGACCTACTCTCAAAACATCCGGCTTACTAAAACATTTATTAACTTCTTCACTCCACACCCAAAACATTACCCATCTAAACACCCAAACAGAGCCCGTGACCCTCGATTCTTCCACCTAGCAAGAAACCACACGTTTCCTCCGTGTTGCAGAAAACTGTCAATAATGCAGATGGACCGTGGAGTACAGTGCAGCGCTATTGACAGATGCGCCACGGAGAGCACGTGTCCCGTCTGCCGTGAAGGCCATTTGGGAGTCAACCCCTACTCTGGCCTTGTCCTGCACCCCACCTATTCATCACAGGACGGTCGGCCAGCCAGCGTCAGCTGACCAAATGAGCTCCAACCGAGAACATGGGCATCAAACGGAATAGCAGATGCATATGGAGGAATACAATGCACAGGTATTGATGATTTTCAATCGAGGCCTCGCCACCCCCTCGAATCCCCCCAAAACAGATCGACTGAAAGATTCATGCTCTCAGAATAAAGGAATTACATGCACACATATAGACCATTCGCACAAAATAGATCAATGGGGATCAATGGAAGATGGCATAAGTCTGCAAATTACCAATTCAGCAGTTCAGCGCTGCAGCTGGTATTCGATTGTCTATTAAGACACACACAGACATGGCAAAATAAATTATGAAACTGGATACACACGATATATGGGCCTATATGTATACTACTTGGGTCAATGACATGATGTAATATCCTTTTGTGTCATCTGTTAAATTATTCAGGAAAACATAAAAAATGGATTTCCCTCATACAACTACTAACATACATCTCAGACATAAGTCAGCTTGTTTGTTCTATTAAGCAACTTTGGGAATATAAAAGTAAATGTCAGACTGATACCTGCTGTTCTGACCACATGATATATATTAGTGCTGGGCAAAGATTAATTGCGATTAATCGCACACAAAATAAAAGTTTGTTTTGACAGAATATATGTGTGTATTGTGTATATTTATTATGTATATATAAATACATGAATGCATATATTTGAGAAAGTTTATTTACAGTGCTCAGCATATACGAGTACACTCCCCACAAATCTCTCATTTAAATGAATATTTTCTATAGGATGCTTTACAATATTATATTTGTGCATATACATTAGTTTAGTCAGTCCTGAAGCCAAATCTGGGGCTAATCTAACAAAATAACTTACAATAATGGTCCAAAAATTAGTAGCTCAAATTTAAATGTCAGGAAAAAATATTAAACACAATTTTCAAAATAGCAAAAAACTAAGAAACAAAAAAATATAGACAATTTTGTTGAAATGTTGTAGTTTGTAATTTTTTTTTTTTGCAATATTTTGCAAAAATTTAATTGTATTATCTTTCCATTTCTGTGACTAAAATATTATTTTAATAAATATATCTGTTTAATAAATCTGTTTTGTTCAAATTCACCAATATATATATTACCCATATTCACTGAGAAATGGATACAAACATTCATTTTCAAAATGGGGTGTACTCATATATGCTGAGCACTGTATATTTAGATATAAAACTTATGTTTATGATACAAATTCTATATAAATTAAAATACCAAAAATGTTCTCAGTTTTTAAGCATGTGTGTCTATTACATATACGTAATAAATATATATATAATACACACATATCTTATGTCAAAATAACGTTTATTTTGTATGCAATTAATCTTTGCCCAGCGCTAATTTATTTATTTATTTTTTATTT
>CAIGQW010031024.1:7749730-7767254 GCA_903798125.1 Danio choprae
AATAATAATAATAATAATAATAATAATAATAATAATAATAATAATAATAATAATAATAATAATAAAAAATAAATAAATAAATGTTTTCAGGTTTTAGTCAAAGATTCTTGATACTTCTGAAATCACAGGATTTCATGAAAATACAGATGAGAAACACGTCTTTTTGTTTGAAAAATCATTTCAAAATTTGTTTCAGAATAAAAATGCTACTACAATGTAACATTTTACTTCAATAAACATAACATTTAGACATGTTACATATCTAAAATACAAGTAAAAAAAAAAAAACTTAAGCCAAGAATACAATCTGCAGTAATATAATACAAAAATTTCAATGAACAATGACAATTATATAAAGCCACATTCAGGTTTGATGTTACACTAAGACGATCTATGAGAGGGGAGGGGGGGATCCTGAGCAATTTAAGAACAGTAATAACTAGACATTCAGATTATGAGCTGTAGAACAACTTTTACAGATGGAGGCAACAGTGCTGTGAACGTTCATGAACGTATGTAGGTGGGTGGTTTCTAGAGCTGCTTTCAGACTGCATGTATGTGTATTTGGGGAATGAAAACCTCAGCTTACATGCACGGAGAATTAAAGTCTCGCATTCACCTCTCATTACAAAACAACCTCAATGATTTACAACAGGAGCCATTCAACATGGCCGAATGAAATTTTAATCAATTCACTCTTGTCTCCAACTCTTGTACATTGGATTTTTTTTTTTTATGCGATAAAACCAAAACAGCCACTGTTATGAAACCCTCCATACGGTGATTCTTTCTACCAATCTGATGATTTCAATGGTGTAATGGTTAATGCGTGACAGTCAACCACCAACATATACTACTTTGTTTGCCTACAAACTTGTACGTTTTTTCTAAAAAGATAATTTTCTTATTTTAAGATTTTAATTTAGCTGATAGGGCAGCACGGTGGCGCAGTGGGTAGCGCTGTCGCCTCACAGCAAGAAGGTCGCCGGTTCGAGCCTCAGCTGGGTCAGTTGGCATTTCTGTGTGGAGTTTGCATGTTCTCCCCGTGTTGGTGTGGGTGTTTCCCAGTGATAGGTTGCAGCTGGAAGGGCATCCGCTGTGTAAAACATATGCTGGATAAGTTGGTGGTTCATTCCGCTGTGGCGAACCCTGATGAATAAAGGGACTAAGCCAAAAAGAAAATGAATGAATGAATGAATGAATGAATGAATGAATGAATTTAGCTGATAAAACGACTTGGGGGTGGGGCCATCGGTGTGCTTGAGCAATGGAGGACATGCGGAAATGTTTGGGAAACCTGCCAAAGGTAAACAACGATTACATGCCATGATGTCGCACATGTTGGAAGGCATTGAGAATCGCACCGTGACAGACGTGAGACTGAGCAAAGCGTCAGGTCACTTAGTCTGTGGCCCTGCAAAGAATTGTGGGTAATTGGCAGTGACTAATAGCCATCAGGCAGAAGAGCGGGACCCAAGAGGCCAGTCAAACTCCCCACGCTGTACTCCCTGAAGCCGTGACAAGCTCCTTACTGCTCAGCGACTGTGGCCAACCAGCCAGCCACCGTGAAAGATTGATGATGAAAAGGAGGGGTAAAAAGGAAAAAAAATAACAGAGTAAAAAAATAAATAAAAAAACATTCTGACAAATGCTCGCAGTTTACAAAAGTTTAGCCCTGGCACAAACAGCTCAGATCTGACAAAGCGTTAAGAAGTCTCAGGTGGCGAGAACAAGAGCCAAAGCGAAACGTCTCAACATCGAACGGCGTCGGTATGGTTGGGCGGGTGGAGGGGCTGAGGTTGAAACACTTGCTGAGAAAAACACAAGCAAAAAAAAAAAAACATGGCCCTTCCCCTCCTACTGTCTCACCCTATGATGCAATCAGTTCGTCAAACCGTCCTACCTTAAAAGAATTTTCTATTATCACAGAGGAAAGCCTCACAGATGGTTACAGTTGGGCTGAGAAATCTGACTGGTCAGTATTTAGGTCAACAGGCAAATATGTATGATAATAACTAGGGATGAACTAGATGAAATATTCTCAATTGCCTCTAGTGATTTTAGGCATACTGTACAGTATAAAAAATAGACTACATTTATCTGTGTCAATAACTTATTTGCTTTTGAAGATTAAGTATATGTATTTAAGTAAAAAATATGACAGCATAGCTCATTTAAACAACTATATGAGATACTATATTGGCAAGTATAATTAAACAAAACCAGTGTATGCACTTTTATATATAAAAAACAAACACATAAAAAAATAAATATCCCCTAAATATATCTGCAAAGCTGCAGTGATTTTCTGTGCCATTTGAGCCTCTAACCCATCTGCCACTGGTCAACAACACAAATAGCCCCGCCCCCACACTCATGTTATTGGTCAAGCCAGTGCTGAGTGTCTCAGGATTTTCCAAAAAATGTCATTGTTTTGAAAGCCTCACTGTACTGAGATTTTTTTGTGAGCATGACCATGAAGCAAATAAAGTAGAATCTGACCCCCTTCATCATGTACATGTTCAACCAAAATACAAGTTTTAACTGGTCAAAGTTGTGCCATTTCAATGGAGTGCCTCAAAATCTATCATTAGAAACTTGAAAGAGATCATCCCCTTTCATGCTAATGGTTTCATAAAAGCTTGCGCTACAGAGCAACTACTCCGGCAGCACATCAAATTAAGAGTGCATTATTTATTCATGCAAATAAATCAGAAGTCGTTGTGGGACTCATTCCCATTATTATGAATTGTTATGAAATTACGATGCATTTTTTAAGAAGCGTTCAGAAAGAAGAGATTACTGCAGGCTCTCAATGGTACGCTAATTACGTGGAAATCCACAAACACGCTTAATTACAAAAGAAGACGAGTAAACTGCGAAGTGAGGGATTAAAAGAAAAACCCTGTTTGGTCCTGTTAACTACTCAGACCTCTGATTCACAACGGCTCACCAGTCACCTCAAATCCCTTGAATGAGATGCTAGCACGTAATTAGCACCACTCTCTGAGCTGATTACAGAATACGAGGGTTTCGTGATTAGCTCACTTTTCCTAATTTTAATTATCCATTACATTGTTATTTCTTTCCCTGACTTTCTTTTGTTCCTACTTTCCCTCAGAAAGCCGCTCTTTCGGTTTGCCACCCTGCTTAATTTAAAGGCTAGGAAGCCTCTGGCAGGAACCGTAAAGAAGAGCTATCTTTCCTTTTCTTTCAGTCTTGCGCTTTGTTTGTATCTGTGGGCTGTAGAGCCACTCGGAGACGGAGTTAAAAGGCTAGGGCTCGGCTTCTTAAGAGAAGAATTGACAGCCGTGGAACGGCACTTCCAGACCTCCATCCACCATGCATCCCAGAGTTCTACCATGGTGGTTTGTCTCATTACAGGATGAACTGTCAACCCCCAAACCGTACCGAAGCAACCCTGCACCCTCCACCCTAAACCGCCCCCATGCAGAGACAGAAACGTAGAGGGGGAGAGGTGGAGCGATTGCGAGGAGCCAGAAAGAAGGAGAACGGGGAAGCTTTGGTCTGCCCGCCCTGAGGGAGACACAGATCGAAGGTCTCTTTGCCCATGGGTGAATTTAACCTGCCATGTAGACACTCATGAATTTCATACCCTGCCACGGCTCAACCTTCAGCCTTCGTATGGAGAGCCCGAGCCTATGGGACAGGTGACAGAGAACCAACCGCAGGATCTCTTGCACACACACGTGTGCTGTACCTACCTGGGCATCTTTATGCTCGTTTGTACATTCGTACTGTCAATACTAAAACATCCCGAGAGAAGAATTCCAGGCGCTCAGATAAATAAATAAGTAGGCAGGAAGGTAGCTAGCTAGATAACTCTACAAAAGACAAGTGCGACTGTGGTGGTATGATTTGCCGATGCATTAACGGTTATAAATCATGTTGGGGTCCTAAAAAAGCCTTGTTAGGGATCCCTAACATGGCAGTCTGTAAATGATACCGTGTGGCAGTGGCCCCAGGAGCAGGTGCGAATGGATGATGTGGTTGTGCGGATCCACCGGCTCCTCCATTCCCCAGGTGACGCAGGCACCATTAAGACATGATTAAGGACAGCCCTGATTAAGCCCTTGCGGAGACTGTAGCTCATCCTGGAGGAACCGGACTTCAGAACAAGAGAGCACAGTATCCTGTAGAGGGCGCTGTGAGTTCAGAGTTTTAGTATGCATGCATTTCCTGACTCGCAGTGTTGTTTGCAGTCGAGGTGAATGCTGGAAGCTTGCAATGTAAGGCACGCTGTGAACCCGGGGTTATTTCTAGACACTTGCAAAACATCATCATGTGTTTTTTCTTATTTGCACCGACATCATACTCATCACCGCACTGACATAAAACATAATTTTATACTCCTACACACAGAGACTTATTTTACATATGCGTATTGCATTTATATGCCATTTATATTCTGTTTGTGAATACAAGACAATAGGTAAATCTATTCTTATGTGCTAATTGTGGTGTTTACTGTAACCTGTCAGCAACAGCCTAATAATTGCAGATGCTGAAACTTAATTAGATCAAAATTATCATATTTATTCTGTAATGCATTTGCACACTTGATAATGAAAATTTAAGTTTGACATGGCCGAACAAAATTGACCAGTTTTTGCTAAAACAGGTCTCTATAATATTTTTAACACTAGATATAGCTTAGGTTCTCCTTGGTTAGATAACTGACAAATGGCCAATATTAATATTATTACATTCAGTATAAAGTTAAACTGTTTCAAGTGAATTTAATGCAGTTAAATAATGCACTAGATAAATAATTTAATACAGTTTAATAATGCACTAGAAATTTAATAGGGTTTACTCAAATTTGTTCATCTAACTAAAATGAGATTTTAGGTCATTTTTAACAGTGCTTGATACATTTGATTGTTAGTATTTATAAAATAACTTAAATATGTATAAATGATAAGAGTTGGTGTGATGTGAGTAAGCATTAATCATGGTAAAGGTCATTTAAATTTAAATAAATAAGGTAATAGCCATTATGGTTGCTCTATATATTTTTTTTTCCCAAATATGAACAATAAAATGGATGCTTAATTTTCTCAATACTAATGTATGCTAATGTCAAAGTGAATAAGAAAAGTGAAAAATGATTTATATAAAGATTCTCAATAGTGAAATGTCACAAAAAAAGTCTGACCATGATGTCAAAAAGAGTAACATTTCAAACATCTATAAAGCAAAAAACAAGCTGTTAACAAATTTGTATACTTCTGAAATGAGGATTTTAAACAACAGGTCATCTTGAATATAAGCTGTGTTAAAACCAGCACCTCCTCTGGCAACAGTGAGAGAAAGTTGCTCTGTCACCATAGGGTGCCCTAGCAAGCATCGTTAGATTCAAGATCCCGTCCACATCCAGACATCATGTGTGCACAGAGGGGTCACGGGGTCGAGGCAACAGGAAAGGCCAAACTGCTCAATGAAATGGATACAGCCACTGGCACGCTTTGCTCTCAACTGGCCCCGGGGGCCGTCGGGAACGCGCTTTTTTTATAACGGACACATGGTTCTGCTCGCAACTAGTCCTAATGAAACACATCCGGGACTTACTGAGTAATTAAAGGCCCTTTCCAGAGCACTCAGAAAAGAAACAGACGAGTAGGTGTGGAGGGGGAGTAGATCTCACCTAGAGAATGAGCCGCGGTTGTTTTGGAGCTGAAGAAGCGTCC
Organism: Danio choprae; assembly: GCA_903798125.1. Classification (NCBI taxonomy): domain Eukaryota; kingdom Metazoa; phylum Chordata; class Actinopteri; order Cypriniformes; family Danionidae; genus Danio; species Danio choprae. The sequence goes on from CAIGQW010031024.1 coordinate 7,755,442, forward strand.
CAAGCCCAGGTCGCCCAGTTTCACCACTCCAGTGGCTGTGATGAAGACGTTGGCGGGTTTGATGTCTGTGGAGAAAGACAATGTGAGTTTTAGTGATCGTTCAGCAGAGCAACATAAGAGATTCTGTGGGCTTCACATTTTCTGCACTTTTTTTCGAAGGGGTGGTGCAGTCTGCTGAATGAAAATATGGTGAAATGACAGTTAACACTGAGCTGGCTGTATTATTCTCCGACTTTACCTGTACATGATTAAACATGAGTATGCATGATTAAAAACATGATTAAATTAGGCAAAATGTTTTAAAAAGAACAGGACTCGACAATCAGGAATTGGCCCCAATATTTTAATTAGGAAATGGTAAAGTACATAATTTCACTAAATATTTATATACGTTGACAACAGTAGCCTTGCAGTTAGCATGCAGACATATAGCACTATGGTACTTGCACCAATTCTACTTTAACTCAGAGCTTAAGGTCCTAAATGTATATAACACACACACAAACAATATAAAAATTTGTCTGCTTCAAGGTTTCAAGTTTTGTAAACGTGAAAATTAAACACTTATTTTGGTGATCAATAGGTAAAAACCAGAGGTTTGAAAATATTTCTTTTAAAGTAAACTGATCAACTAGATCAATTCAGATTCTTATTGTTATTATTATAATTATTATTATTGCTAATGTTGTTATTATTTTAAGGTCATGAGAGGTTGTGTAAGCATTTCACAGCATATCATACGGTGTATGATTGTGTATGTGACAAATAAAATCTGAATTAAAAAAACTACAATTGGAATAAACATTTTAACACATTATTGATGCTTACTGTTGTCTTTTTTTGCATTTCCAATAAAATCTCATTCATGTTAGCCAAGCTAGCTAACAGTGCATTGCAACACACACAGGACATTCAAACATTTAGGTTTACGAGGCATAAAAACGAATGAACAAGATCAACAATTGTACATTTTCCAACACCAATTCCACTTTTTTGTCAACTATGTATTATTGAGGCCTGAGCAAACACAAAAAGGTCAAGTATAAAGAATTCAGATTCCACAGAAACCCACTAAACTTTCTGTGAAAATAGATTGTGAACCTGTTGATCAGATTAAACCAAAATCACACCCGTCTGACAAATAAATCAAATTCAAATCCAAAAAAACCAAAGCCAACATGTTAGAAAACATCTAAAAAAGGTCAACAGAAAGGATAGCATTAGTGAGGTCTTGCACATCACCTGGGCTCAAACGACTTTCAGGACACGATGGGCCTGGAAGCATGTGCTCATTTTTGATGTCAGACACCTCTGGACATGAACTTTTCCGACATAGATACAGGCTAGGCACTTAAGAAGAACCAGACTGCCGCTGGCGTGAAAAGCCCCACAGCACGAGTTTACAATCAACCAGGGAAACAACCTGAATGGAAGCCGTGGCCTGCAGTAACCTGTGTGTTTTGTGTGTTACAATACTTGGACAAGAGTTGCATAAATGCATGGGAACTGGGGAAGACAGTCTCGGGTCACACTGGACAGTTGCGTCATCTTGCTTGTTTTCAAATGGCAAAAAGATGATGCAATGAGCACTGCAGTGTGTCTGGTCAATCTTGTGCATAGCAAAGACCTCAGAGTCTAGTCTCAGAGCTGATGAGAAGCAGATGAGAAGTGGAGCAAGTTTTGTTTGTTCTTTTGTAACATGCAATATAACACAAGGATGATGTAGCGGGGGGTCAATAATGTCCCAATTAGGGACAGGCCACAATGGTCTATTATTTATGCCACAAATGACTATTCAATTAGCTGGTGGCAAGTTTATATACATGAAGAAGGGTGGGGGGGACTTTTAATTGATAGGCATGTGTTTTAAATAGGGAAAAGTGTAATGGTCAATATGGCGAATGAAGCCTTGCCTTCTAGTACAGAAGCCAATCACTGATCGCTATAGCCTGATGATTATTCAGGTAAGGGGCTTAGACCAGACATGATTTTCTGCAGATTTTTTGTGTGATTTTAATGTTTAGAAATGAAACTAAAGAGAAAGTTGTAGTTTAATTTTATTGGTGATTGCTAATATGAAATTTAATCGTAAGCGTGGCAAGCAATTTTGGAGAGTGTGATGTTTCCCTATTGAAACAGAATGCCCGAGCATTCAAAGATGGTTCGCCGAGTGAAATGACTTGCAATAAAGGGACTTTGAAATAACTCAGCACAACTCAATAGTAAGAGTTCAGTACATGGAAATGGCATACCGTGAGCCTCAAACACCATTGTTTCCTCATTCTCAAGTAAATCCCTTAAGTGTAAAACCCTAATGAAAAAATTCTAATTGAATTGAAATAACTATTTCCTTATTTTAAGTTTATTTAAACTTGTATTATACTTGTTATTTTGAACAAGACTGACTTTAAAGAAGAGTAAGCAATTTGTGAAGCAGGCAGCCATGCATGATCACAAAGAGACTCATTTGTTCACAGCTCAACAAAATGCGAGATATATGGATTATAAATTCTTTCAATGCCACCTTGAATAAGATTCTTCGGTTGAAAAGCGTCTTTTGTTTGTTTAACCTGCATATTGTGACATTTGCAGCATACGTTTGTAATGAGGCAGCAAACACACTGCTGAATATAAGTGTTTAATGCATGCTTATTCATCGTGTCACTCAGCTCTTACTGTGATTTTCAGGAGTGAAAGATTGCCATTAAACCTCAAAAACACATCTGTTATGCATAGGTTGATATTAATTCCTTCCTGTTTTTTTTTTCATATATAAAACCACAAAATACAACTCTAAATACATCTCTGTCTGTCCCTTTTGTTCAGTATAATTACAATTTAGACAATATTTTATCTACAACACAGGTATTTCTGGTGACAATAATAGCTCACTCAGACATTGTAGCTAAAATAAACCTCTCTGCCTCTTGAACAGATTGTCATTTAACAAGGAGTCTAGTCAGTTGTTCACATATTAAAAGCTCTAAAATGTTCAGCGACCTACATCTTCAAGGTTATTTTATCATCACGGAGAAACCATTGTGATATTTTGTTGCATATTTTTTTATTTTCCGTTTTCGTTTTAGTGATATTGTTGAGCTGTAATTTTTATTAGTTTTTGTATTTTTACAACGTCAATACCACTTTTCAATCTTTTTTAAATCTATTCTTAAATCTCTTCCCCATGCAGATTTCGCAGCATGCTCAAATATTTAATGCTGACTTGCGTAGTTTATACACAGTTACGTTATTAAAAAGAGTTATTACTCATCGTTTACTCACTTAATTCTGTATAAATGTGCCTCTTCTGATAACAACAAAAAGTGATGGCAACCACTGACTTCAATTAACCTTTTCCAAAAAGTGTGTTATGTGTTCAGCAGAAGACAGAAAAGTTTGAAACGTGGAGAATGAGTAAATGATGACAAAATGATAAAACAGTATTCCCCCAAAAACATTAGCAATTTTCTGAAGTTATTTAAAGATTTTTGATATGATGGTTAATTTATTTTATATAAAAACTCTATTTTTTTAATTCTATTCATACTTTGCAACATAATTTTCATTTGCCTATTTAAATATATCGAATTGATGCAGACAACAAAACAGGATGTCTCATCTTTGACCCTCGCATTTATGGTTGAGCGAAAGAGTGAAAGTGTAGAATGTGATATTATGAGCAAAAAAATAAACAGCAAGTGATAAACTACCACAAAAGGGTATGTCATGTCTTTTTAAAGGTGTTTTTCTGCATGTACATGTCACTAGCGTTGTGTGTGTACCTCTGTGCATGATCCGGCGGGAGTGCATGTGCTCCAGCGCACTACACAGCTGAACAAAGTACTTCCATACTGTCTTCTCAGGAATCAGCCGCCTTTGTTTCTTGAAATGCTGCAGGCAATAAACAAATAAATAAATAAATATGCCATGATGTCGGCGCAGACTTTTCATAGACGCATGAAATCTTCGTTAACCCAGAACATCAACCTTCTACTTCTACTCAACCCACAAAAAAAAAGTTATTTTTTAAAGAATATGAGAAAATGTTGAAGTGAGAAATTTAATTTTATGAGCTATTTTCTCAAGTGGTTCCAAAGCCTTGTGAGTTTTTTTTTATATATATTTTGAAATATGTTGGAAAGCGATAACCACTGGCATCCACAAAAACAAAACAATGGAAGTCAATACCTACCAGTTTCAAACATTCTTCAAAATATCTTCTTTTGTGTTCAAGAAGAACAAGTAAAGGGTGAGTAAATATTTTATTTTTTGGTTAAACTATCCCTTTAAGCAAAAAAGTGCCCCAAAAGTAAAAACTGGGTTCTCTGAAAACAACAGAACAGGTTTAAAGCATTGACCATGAATGCGAAGGGCTTTGAGTTTGACTATAATCTGGTGCAGGCTCTAGATTGAAACCCTCTCAATAAACTTTCCTTGCCTTTTCATTTGAAGCCACTGCAATGGAAAACATCTGAAGTTTGTGAGTACAGCAGGAGCCTCGTGGGGAAACAAACATTTGGGGAGACTTTCAAGATTACGGCATACAAGCACTGAGATAGGTCTCCATGCAATTAGATAATGTCAACAAGACCCTTACGCTACAGATGCACAATTTATATGTTGAATGCATTCATTTTTGCCTAAAAAATGCAGTAAAATCAATAACATTATGAAACTGTATTACAATTTTAAATAAATGTTCTTTATTTTAAAATCTACTTTTTTTGCCATTGGAATTAATTAATTTATTAATTAATGTAATAATTTACATTAAAAACTTATTTTAAAAAGCAAGGGAAAAACTTTAGAATGTGTAATTCTTAGAAAGTTAACAGCTTTTTCAAGAGCATTGGGCCTTCTATTCAAACATTTGTACTGACCAAATATCTACAGCGCGGTTTGTGGACCAAATAGACCATTTATTCTCTTGAATAAACGTGAATAAACAGATTTCAAGTGTGTTTGAAATGACATTTCACATCAAAGCACAATATTAGTTTTTTTTATGGAAACAGGTGTATAAACGTCATTGAAAATTCTAGACAGTACTTAATAAAACCAACATCTATGAACTCTCCCAAAACACTAAGTGCGACTCAGCATTAAGTGATCCTTTTTAAAATTCTGCAAAAACTCAAAGCTTTTAGCATGGTGTTGCCTGGACGAGGTCTACGAGTGCATGAGGTTGCTTCAAAGTGGAACCAAATATGACGTTACATTATTAATTAAGACAGGAGGAAGCTTGCTTAATCAAAACGGCTCAGTAATTATGACCTTTTCACATGCAGCCTCAATAACTGAGCAACTGGCAATATGGAGTAAACCTACTTGTCAAGGCAGTTAAAAGGGGCCGGGAATTGATTAACGAAACAAAACCGAGGTTATCTTAGCGCAGCGCATAACTCCATTGTGTGAAAGCTCACTCAGCCCATTTTTTTGAGCCTCATCCCCACCCGTACCTCTTCACAGAAATTATCAGAATGGCGGCGAGCGTACGGTCTCGAGCCCCAGAAAACCTTGGCCCACATCCAAACAAAGCCGGTGGATCTATTCTTCCCCTGCCTTTCTATTTGCATATCAGAGGGCTGTTTGATGTCAATGAGGGAGAGCGCAGCCCCCCTGTGCCTTTAAAAAGCAAACACGGCACATGCAATATTCTGTAAGTGCATGCAAATGAAGGGGCCATTTGATTTCATTTGAATTCCGAGATGGACAGAGAGAACCGAGGAGGGGGCTGAGACGAAAAAAAAAATCAAAAAGAATAAAAAGGAGGAAAAAAAAAAGTACAATTTACGCATTCTGAGGTTCTGTTTAACATATGGCTCAATGTTTGCTTGTACAATGGTGGGAGGATTAGCTTTGGTATACACCTATGGCGTGCCATTGTTTAATAAAAAAAATAAAACTAATTAGCCCTGTGGAGCCGAAGGGCTGAGAAATCCAGCGGCGCAGTGGAGCAGACCGAAGTAGCTGACGGTCAGGATATTTGCGCAATATGTCGAAGGCGTCGTCATACTAATCCGTCCTGTTCCTCATTTACCAACTGCAAACGCTTTGTTTGTGCCGGGAATGATTTATGCGGGTGGAGATTTGGCAGCGAGGGGTTTTACATGCAGACCATTAAATGTGGAGCATCAGGTTGTAGATGCAAGCTGCAGTGGTTGTCAGAAGGGAAAAAAACAGCATGGCAGAGCCAATTGAACATGATTCTGATAAACAATCTAATTGTATCATTACCAAAGGTATCCCAAAAACGTGGTCTTTGGGTAGATGCTTTAGCTATGCTCGGTCATCTAGTAACCGCAATTGTGGGAATACTCTGAGGGGGAAAAAAAGAAAAGTGCTGACAAATGGGCATGTGTCCTTACCTTTATCATTTGTGAGAGGTCCCCAGCGTCTGCGAGTTCCAGTACTATATTTAGCTCATTCTCTTCAATGAATGACTCGTGATATTTAATTACATTGGGGTGGTTCAATTGCTGTAAAGAAGAGGGACAGAGGAAAAAGGCAGAGTGTCAGTGACTGTTTAAATATTAACAAGACTCTGTGGGTCTTGCGTGAGATGCTTGCATGAAGGTAAACACATAACATCATCACCTAATGTTGTTGAGATACGATAGAGTCTTCAAAAGCAAAGGACTTGAACAGAATACTAAGTTTGAGTTCAATTTTATTTGAGGTTTTAATTTTGTCAATCTTTATGATCTTTATACTTTATATGTACTAAAAAACTGCCAATATGTTAATAGGCAGGTAATAAGCCAATAGTTATAGGGAGATTTGCTACTTTGTTTTTATGAGTTTCAAAGATGAATGGAAGTAGTTTGCTAACATATCGCCACCTTTTAGGGTTTTCTATGTGGTCTAAAGGAAAAAATACCTTTCTTTAAATTTAGATGCATGGAATTTCTAAGACATTTTATCATTATTTGGGTATACTTTATATCTCTGTCATAAAACCACACATGAACATGAATGATTTCATGCATTTGGCACAAACAGTTGAAGACAGCATATGCACAAAGTTTAATACCAATGGGTTTTTTTTCCACATCCCTCAAGTCTGAGCAATAGTAAAAGTGATGCTTGTCTTGGCAAACGCTACTAATAAACAAAAGAAAACAAATGCACTGAGACTCTGGCTGATGTTAACATAGCGGGCCAGGCAGCAGCAGTGCATGGCAGCACGACATGATCCCCCCAGCCCAAGCCTTCAGCTTTTTGTTGTTTCCTGTTGGTTGGTCAATGAGTAGTAAAGTTGCGATCGGTTCATAGCACCGAAGATGACTGGGGGAAAGGGGGGATACGAAATAAAAGGAAACAAGTGTATCAATGAGAAGCGAGACAGGCAAAGGCTCTTGCAAACGGGAGGGTGTCAAGCCCCCGCTACGCGCTGTGACACAGCAGAGGGGGTTATTAAAGAAATGTTCATGCCCCGCGTTGATATAGGGGAGGACGTGCACGCCTCTGTCGCCATCCTGTGACTTTCGTTAGATGTATTTTTGGATCACACAGCTGCAGCGAGTGCAGCCGGCGGTGTCAGCCCCATTCTTGCTTCCCCTTAGCTGGCACATCCAATGTGGCGGACATGAAACGTGGTGCGATGTTGACTTTAATCACGTTAAACGCTGTAATTTCACTCCCGTTTTCCATTGGGAACAATATTAAGCCAACCCTCTGTTTACAACAATACCGATTAGAGTGACAATTATATTATGCCAACTTTCACTACTGCAAGTGATTTCGCAATCCTGTGGGTTCCTCGAAATGTTAATATAGTTGGGGGGGCATTTCAGATGAACTGCAATATTGATCCATTGCAGAAACCCAACTGAGGATGGGTTTAGAAACGAGATACTGTAGATGTGTGTCAGAATCGTTTGCGTGTTCCGTTTAGATGCAAAGAGCAAAACATTTCCGCATAACAGAGTAATTTTTGTTTGCATTGGGAAACAGGAGGGGTCTAAAAGTGACAGAAAAACAAATAGACAGATATGTCGGGGAGGGGCGGCTTGCGTCGGTCTGCCTCATTATTTTGATTTGCGACTCTTTTGTATTTTTCCCCAGCTCTGTCCACTGATGTAGAAGGCATGAGTCTGTGTTCCACGCAAAAGGCTTATTAGCGGCTTGAGGTGAGCTGGTTATAACGACTGAATTCATTAGCACTGGAGTAGAAATGATTGCGTAAAGATGACAAAAAAAGAAGAAGAGGTGAATGAGAGACAGGAAGAGGAGGAGGAATATGGTAGGAAGAGTAGGAATGAGGCCAGTGTTGCAGTACCCTCTGACCTTGGTGTATTCGCTTGGCAAAGTGTCATTAAGGAGCGTGACGGTGACCTCCATCACCCCACTAGCACAATGACCTCTTCACCCAACACCTCTGCTTCCTCCTACGGGAATGAAGGTATCTCCGGAAGCCTGAATGAACCACCTTGCTTCTTTTTACCTCATTTCCACAGTGATTTTAAATCGCAGGAGGTTGACAAGTCACTTTATACATAGAAATCAATCAAGAATTTAAGGGGGGGGTTTTTTCATCAGTGCCAAAATTTCATTGGTTGCAGTAAAGCCCCCTCTTTATGTTAAAATATGTTAAAACACTTTGTAAAAGATTAAGGAATGTGACAATGACCTCTGTCAGCTAGCCACACTGTGACCTCTTCACCAACCACCTCTGCTTCCAATGGTGGGAATGAAGGGAACTCAGGAGGCCTCCTTGCTACTTTCAACCTCATTTCTGGTCATTTTAATCACTGAAGGATGGCAAGTCTCTTTATAGTTATTATAAAAACTCTGTCTGAGCAACTAGCTTCGATGGCAGTGCTCTGACATGTAGTGTGGTTGCCCTTCAGATGATCTTAAGTTTGAGTCCTGACTCGAGGACTTTCCTGATCCAATGCCTTTTTATCATCCATTTCACTTAATGTCCTAACTGAATAAAGAGGCTTCCCTAAAAAGTTAAGGAATGTGACGAACAACTTTGTCAGCTTGCAACCTGCACCTATTCATCGTCCACCTCCTCTCTCTCTCTCTCTCTCTCTCTCTCTCTCTCTGTTGGGAATGCATATGTCGCAGAGGGGCAGAAAGATCTCTCACATTGCTTTTTTTTCTACCTTATTTCCATTAGTTTGATCACTGAAGGAAGGTGAGGCAATGTGTTTGTGTTGATTTCCACACAAAAATCAGAAACCGATAATTTTCTGTTGGACCCAATAGCTTAGTGAGAATAGCTTGATAGATCTGACATGTATTTGCACTTTGTATAACAAGAGTTTGAGTTCTGTCACTGGGATTTTTTCCATTTCCTTTCACACACTTTGCTTTCTTTCAATTCACTATATTCTCCTAACTCAATGACAAAGCAAACATTAAGATATTCCGTCTGAGGCACTTGCCTCACTGACAGGGTTTCAACATGTAGCATGGTAACGCTTCAGATGACCAGACTCAAGTTCTAGTTTGGGGACCTTATCTACTCTGCTTCCTGTCAATTCTTCACACTGTTCCACCTCATCAAATAATGCATAATAATTTATCTGAATTCTAGTAGTTTATCCATGTGCGCATGTCTTAATGTGTACGCAAGGTATATGTCACACACGGAAGTAAAAGCAGAAAAAAAACAGACTATTAGCTTCCACCAGTCCTTACTGTGGACACACATCTAGTTTGAGCGGGTTCCTCTTGAAAGGTTTTTTGCCTTCTGTCTGTGCTTCTCTAGCAATAACACTTCTAAAAGTAGTGGGCAATGGTGTTGAGTTGCTTTGCCAGTGTTTTAGGTTTACGCTGAAAATCCACACGACGCTACTATATAATAGCTCACTATCATTCAAGGAAGAAATTCTGGGACCCACCAACATGCAACAACTTAAATCATAAAGTAAAGACAAAACAAGAATATCCATCTGGAGCTCCTTCACAAGACTCGATGCTTATTAAATACTTGTGTGACCAGCTTCATTTCGCTCCCACTGCTTTGGGCCCCGCCCACACTCATTACGGTTACTAACTCAACCAATCACAGATATTGCAATCTGCATTGTTGTGCTGTACAGTTACATTTGTTGAGAGGCATCAGGGTCCACGTCAATCTATGGTGAAGGGAATGCATGTTCACTCGACGCAGTACAAGTATAAATTGGTCTTTAGTTGGCATTGCTATGTAATGTAGCACAGTTGTACTGCAGATGACCAGAGTTTGGGACCTTTTCTGATCCCATTTGGCCATATCAATTATCTATATTCTCCTAGCTCAGACAATTTGTATTTTTTATAAATGAATGATAGTCTTGCATGCAGGCAAAGACAAGTCCTTTAGAAGAATTAGCTTTAGTCAATTTTACGTGTGTCGTTGGACCTCCACATCATATAACCGACATCGCAGTAATTGATGTGGCCGAATTTCATAGACTTGAATTTCATTACTTCAGGTCACTTTGTTGCAACCGATCTCGGTTAAAGTGAACAACCCTGTTGTCTGAGTATAAGTGTATATTCAAAAGAGCAAGAATAAAAAAAGCAGCAGGGTGAAAAAAAGCAGCAGTTATCTTGTCTTAAAGAAGATGCCTAGAGACGGAGATGGAACGCAAATGGGCTTGGCAATGGACGGCAATCGTAGCTGAAGCAATTAACATGACAACACAGAGAGAAGGGTGTATGTGTGTTTGTGTGTGTGTGTGTAAGGCAAGGCGTATCCGACAACAGATACAAAGACACAACAGAGCAGAGAAAAGCCAGACACCTCAGATCAGCTAGACATCAGCTCTTATTGGAGTTGTCATTAACTTTCGTTAAAGCTTGTGCTCCTGTGAGCCGCAGCCAGTTGTAGGTGGTTTGATAAACGCCAAATGATTTATTAAAAAAAAAACTGTTAAGAAACTAATTCCTCAGAGAATGCGAGAAGTTGCAAAGTTACCTTCATCCTAAACATAATGATTATTTAATAAATAAATGAAGATATAAAATGAATAATAAAAGTAATCAATTAAATATTTTAAATTATATTTTAGATATTGTAAGATATTATAGTAAAGAAAATATAGTGTAATATAATTTAACATGTAAAAGCAGCAAAGAAAGATCAAAACTGTAGAAAAGAGGAACAAATGCAATCTTGGCCAGAAGGAACAACACAAAAAGGACTGTGTTTTGCACTTGCCTAACAGAGAGAGAGGAAGAGAGAGAGGGAGGGGGAGAGAGAGAGAGAGAGAGAGAGAGAGAGAGAGAGAGAGAGAGAGAGAGAGAGAGAGAGAGAGAGCTGAAGGTCTAATCCAGATCAATTGTTTTCTCTCTCTCTCTCCCTCTCTGTATGTTTCACTGGTATCGGGTCTCGGCAGAGGCACCTTTAGAGATCCTAATAGCGGCACATGGTGTCGGTCTCTCTTTTCTCTGGTTTCTTACCTTCAGGAGATCTATTTCTTTGATGCAATCTTGCCGAGCTTTGGCATCCATCAAGTCGAATATCTATCAAAAGATCAAAAGGGAGAGAGAAAGAGGAAGGAGAAAGAGAGTTATGGCATCAAGAAGGAAGAAGAAATAAAACAAGTAAAACATGGTGCTGGGTGGAGCGCGGTAGGGTAGACTGAAAACCCAGGACCCCCAAACTCATGCCCCACCACATCTACACTCATCCTCAAGAGTTCCCATATTCACCTGTGCTTAAGGGTAAGAGATAAAGGCTGAGAAGTCAGGGTTCATTTTCAGTTCATCCAATGTTTACTGAATGTTTCTCTGAAATGACTGATTTGAGTTGGTCGATCACATGAATGCCTTATGAATGCTAAACAGTTTAATTGTGGTAGTGATATATTTAT
>CAIGQW010031024.1:7768761-7780316 GCA_903798125.1 Danio choprae
CCAAATCACAAAAGGTTTTTGATATTTGCATGTTGGGCAATTTGACAGCTTTGAACTGCATGCTAAATTGTAGAAATCAAATTTGATAGTGACCTCCGTTGCAATATGTAAGAAATATTACATTTCAACTTTTGAAACCTAAAAATGAAAACCTGACTTCACTCAACAATCAAATTTTTGTTATAGAAATATATGCTATTTTTATATGCTGTTTTTGCAATTCTATAATCAATCAACTGTGGAAGTATTGTAATAACTATAAGTAATTTTATTTACCCTATTCAGCTGCAGTGTCTTGCCTCAAGAGTGCTGTTAACAGTCATTTTTTAATAGCATATATGAAAATACCAAGTCTTTCTGGGCTCATCATTAGTGTTAATAAAGTCAGTGGTAGTGCTAGAGACGACCACTGTGGCGGAGGTGTCTGTGTGTATGTATGCATGCATGTATGTGTGTGTGTTAGGAGAGAATAAGAGACAGTAAGAGGGCACCAATCTTCTAATCTAAAGCTTGCCAATTATTTCTTCCAGCACGTCTGCTTTGCACATCCAGAGGAAGCTGTTGAGGTTTTTTTTTTGTCAGGGTGTGTGTGTGTGTGTGTGTGTGTGTGTTAAAATGTTTATGGCAGGAAAAGAAAAGATTCAATTGTGATTATCAGCGCAAGAGCCAATCAGAAGCCTGTTTCTGTACTAACAGAATTTTCACGAATGTACTGAGGCCCGTTTTAGCGCAAAACTCATTTTGCTGCTTTCCAATCAAGTCAACAAACATAATGTTTTATCTCATAATATTTAGATTTTTGATATGCAAATTAATGACTCATTGAGTGTACCCAAAAATACTGATGTGTTTAGCCAACGATGTTGGATTAAAGTTGTTTAATTTGGAATAAGCAAATTAATTTTGGAATAGATCATTTTAGAATGGAGATGCCACAGACTAAAGTTTATTAGAAAAAAACGTACTGTCATAATGGATTTTTATAAGTTAAGATTCAAGCTTCATCATCATTTGCTAAAACTAAATTACATACCAAGAAGTTACAGCATATTAATTTGCAAAAATGATCACAACACAACTGAATATTTACATATGAATTAATTAACTTAATATAACCAAATTAAAACACTGACAATATTACTGAAAATGTCTTAAGGCACTTAAGTTAAAAAAGCCTTTTCAAGTTATATCAGAGCCAATTCATTGCCCGAAATTATCAAGAAACAATCTGTATTTTAAAAAAAATTCTTTTTACAAAGTAGATAAATTTATTAATTTATTGTATTAATATGTTTTATATTAAATTGAGTCTTTTTGTTGGCATTTCTAGTAGTTTAACTTACTACGAGTAGCTTCTAATTATTTTAGTGGATGAATTAAACTAAATGAAAATGGGTATATGCTTTATCAACTAGCTGAAATAAAATGTTTCCTTATATTTTATTTTAAGCAGCGTTTAATTTATTGCTAACAGATTGTAAAAAGGTTTAGATTCCATTCGTTGATTAAATTGATTAACATGAACTAATAATAAAAAGTACTTCAGGATTTATAAATCTTATTGTGAATATCAAGTTTTACAAACAGTTTTAAGATCAAACATTCTATCGTTTGGGTGATCTTTAATTAATAGACCATGAACGAACACAAATTCTTTTTACTATTAACAAAGGTTACCAAAAGTCTGTAAAACAAATGCCTCATTTTAATGTTAGTTTTGTAAGTATCATAAAATATAAAGAATTTAATTGAAATTTTAGTTAGTCATGGTAACCTGTAAAGCCAGACCTAGAATTTGCCAAAATAAAAATGTATTATTTTTTCTGAGGGAACAAATGGGGGCTCATTTGTTTTTCATCTCCATATCAATTTTGAGACTTTTAGCCTTTTGTTAGTGTTTTTTCAGTAAAAAACAAAAGAATAAATAATAAAAGTTTTAGTGTTCTTTTTTAGTTATTTTATAGTATAGTCTTCACATTTCTGGGATGACATCATGGGATGAATTTCTTACCTGTATTTTCTTCAAAGCAACTGTAGTGTGGTCTAGAACGTACGTAGCTCGATAAACTTCGCTGAACTGTCCTCTTCCAATCTTCTTCCCAATGGCAAAGTTGGCTAAACTGTTATAGCCCATATCGATTTTCTGAAAACAAACAACAAAAAGCAAAATGCACATCAGACAGGTTTCATTTGTGCTTTTCCGCTCATCGTAAACGCAAAATGACAAAACAAACACGTCCCCTCAAATAGGCCATTGCAAGCCAAACTTGTTATTGTTTTTGTGTGTATGCCAAGAGAAGGATGCAAACTCTTGAGGGCATCTGGGATAGGTGTCACTGGGGTGATATGTCAGGGCGAAAGAGTGTGGGAACGAATCAACATTAACCCTCCATGTTGAACAAAGCAAAGCGCAATATGAATCTTTGCTGTAGACTGTCTGGATGAATCAGGCGATTGGTGACATCTCTACTTCTGAAGTGACTTATGCTGGACCAGTTAGTGACAAACCGCCCCAAGTGCTTTTCCGAGGATTTCGTGTGGTGTCTTGACACTTGTGCTCTAAAATTACATTTCCAAACAAAACCCAGAATTAGCCCCTCGGAGATGGTGTGAGCAAATAAATTAATTAATTAATTAACACTATGACCTTTAGAAGCTTTTCCAGTGTAAACTTTAATCCCACAAATGCTCTAAAAACTAGAGGTGACAGATTGTGGAGCGCAATGTCATGCCGTGTCGAACTAGCCTAAGATGCCCATAAGACGACCTTGAGGGCAAATAATATTGTGAAAATTGTTAAATTTAAATCTCTAAAATGCTTTAGTTTAAATAAAGAAAATTACACTGTTACATGAAAAATGGGGGCTTGTCCGGGATCGTTTTAAGGCATTTTTTCATGTACATGTCAATTTTGAGACTTTTGGGTTTTTTTCAGTTAAAAAAAAATTATAATGTTTTTACTGTTTCTTTTATAGTATAGTTTTCACATTTCTGAAGGTATTTACAGAGGGATATTCATGCATAATATACCTGATTATATACAACATTTTATTACATAATTTTATTAATATTAGTAAATATTTTGACCCAGACTTTAACCAATGTCAAGATATTTGAAAATATGTGCATATTTAATTAAATAATGCTTGACTTGCATACTTATGCACAGAGTTTATAAAAAAAAAAAACATATATTACAAAAAGTTTGCATATTTTTTCGGATGGATAGATGGATAGATGGATAGATGGATAGATGGATAGATAGATAGATAGATAGAGTCTAAAAATTTTCTTAAAGCATGGAAAACTTTCATATTTTGATTCCAAAATTAAGCTTCATGAAATGTTCATCCATTAAGATATTCAGCATATCAACCAATACGAATGGCACCAGTGTTTTTTCAATACTACAATACTTGGACGATCTGTCAGATCCATCACCATTATTGTGTAAAACTGTCGGATAGATATATATAACAGGATGAACTGAAAGAAATGAGTTGGGAGGAAGCACTGCTACTTGACTAGACGCCAGAGGGGTGGATGTAGATCAAGGGGCGACCAATTTAAGAATTTCATTGTTTTCTAACTTGACAGCTTTAAGGGGAAAAAAAGGTGTGAGCCAAAGAATTGCCCCATCCAATTAACACACTGAGGTAGCTTGTTTTTCCATGTGACAACACGCTCTCAGCCCCTTCTTCTAGGGACACATCTGGTGCAGCAGAAGCAGCGCTCGCTTTCTGCTACTGCAGCAAAGAGAGAAAGCTGGGTCTAACTAAATGTAACAATATTAAGCTAATATCCAAGACACCAGATATCCTGCACTATTAGTTATTTTTTGTCAAATCCAGAGAGGCTGATGAAAATAAAATAACCTAACACAATAGGAAAAAAATCTTGAAAAGTAAAAACAACAGAATAGTCTACGTATTTATTTGTGCAATAGCACTTTAAACTGATTAGTTCTGTTATATTATTAAAACATAAATCTATTAATGAAGTTTAACTATATCTAATTATCTATATGGAAAACTTAAAAGTCCACTTGAAATTTATCTGGATTTAGTGTTTGTTTTTGAGTCAAACATAACTTCTGTTTCACTGTTTAAATTAAATAATAATAATTAAATAATTCTTCTATATTAAAAATGTTGCCATTTGCTTTGGTTTAACTTTTTGCATGAAATTACAAAGAGGTGCCATGTTCTTAGATATTAATTTTCATTTTTAAACAGCACAATACCAACATTTAAATTCAGAAAAAAAATATATATATATTTTTTTTAAAGTAAGTACGTGGTGGAATAACCCTGATTTTCAAATCATAACATATGAAAGCATTTGAGTAACACTTTACAATAAGGTTTTAATGTTAGTTAATGCATTTACTGACATGAACATGCAATGAACAACACATTTATAACGATATTTGTTCATATTAGTTAATGTTAGTTCATTTTTAGTTTATGTTGACTCCAGGTGCATTAACTAATGGTAACAAGGAAGAATTTGGATGTTAATAATGCATTACTAAATGTTGAACAATGATTAATAAATACTGTATAAGTATTGTTTATAATTAGTTCATGTTAGTAAATACATTAACTAATGAAACCTAAATGTAAAGTGTAACCAACATTTGTTATTTTGATCAGTCGTAACATATATTAAGAAGGTCAAAACAGGCATGTGGTTTGACATGATAAAACAACATTTTTTTTATTTTTTTTTAAACAGTTGACATTTTACTACAAAGTTACACCACAGGCATCTGTAGTGGCTTTTACATTTAAACGTTTCTTTACAAAAAAAAAGGGCACTAAAGAAATTCCAAACTACATAAAACAACCATAAATTGCTGAATTTTGTAAAAATTGTTTAAACATTTCCCTTTTTTCTTTATCATAGAGACTTTTATACATCACTGACTCATCGATGACACAAACACATCTTGTAGATTTGGTCAGCAGCGGATGGTCCACAGAGGGCCAAGGCATTGCTTTCACTCCCCGCATGGTTGCTTGACAAATGTTAGCATGAGCCTTTAAAGCGGCATGACAAGCGCATGCTGAGAGCAAAGTCGAGCTAATGTGTTCTGGCATGCGGCTCGCTAATCACACATTTACATATGCAATGACCTACATTTGCATGTCAGCTCGCGCACTGTCCGGCCTGATTAACGACGGGCACCTCCCAGCGCCGTGGAGGCCGGCATAGCGGCGGGAGGAGGCCAGAGGGTGGCGGCTTTTTTGGCAGCCGAAGGGACGCACTGCCAGCCAGGATTAGGCCTGACGCGGCCTGAGCTCTAGACACTTCATTAGAGGTAATCTGTTTAGCAGTGGGCAGTGTATGTAAACTTCACAGGCCATTTGCGGCACCTTTCTGCCCCCTGGCCTCGCCTTCAAAGGGCAGCAGGGGCGCCCTGACTGACAGCTTGTCTCATCCGTGGCTTTGCGCTGTCACACAATTTAGAGCACTGAGCTGACACGAGATGAACCGCAGCAGCCGAGGATCTCCACGACCGCCGGGGTCACTCCACAGCGGCGTGACGTGGTTTGTACAGATTGCAGCTTGCAGGAGGGGCGAGAGCTCAAAGGGCTTGTTGCCGCTCTGTGGGGAGTGGAGAAAACAAAAATAACGTGTGGAGGTGGGGGGCGAAAGGAGCCAAGAATGCCTGGACTCGGGATGCTGGACAACTTTAGTGAAAAGCCTTACATTAAGATGTCGACATGTTAGTTAAACAGGTCTTTGGAAAAAAAACTAAGCGATAGATTTCAAGTGATGCTCCAAAAACAACAAGATGATTTGCATTACCAATTTGTGAAATACAAGTCTTTATATTGCTTTCATTCTGATACCAACATTAAAGGCCCCGGTGTACTTTAAATGAAGTTCTTTTTCATTCTTTGTTTGAGGGTAAAAAGAAGTTAAAAAAGGCTGAGTGATGGTATACTGTTTTCAAACACTATAAATATCCTTGCACTGCAGTAGGCAGGGTTGCAAATGGCTGACCTCGTGGAATGAGAAACAAATCAGAAGGAAGAAACTGCACGTCGTCAAGTAGACGGAGTTCCAGAACACACCCACTGATTGCATAATGATCACAAACTAATGGTCGATCAAAGATGTTTGGTAGTCAAAACGAACTTCCTAAAAGTTCCCTTTGGTGAGCGGTTCAAACTCTAAAAACTAACAAAAAAAACAACAAGATTTCGGCATGATTTTGTTTGAAATGACTTCATTTCAGTTCATTCATCAATCAATTAGTCATTTCTTAACTTAATTTTACCAAAGATTTGTTTAAAACCAGGACCATTTGAATCAGAATCTTAGGAAAGATTGAAGCTAAAATATGATGCTGTGCTGACTATACTGGATCCAATCCAAAGGTTACAGTTGTTTTGTCTCTTATTACAGATCATTTGATATGTACAGAGTATTAATGTGTTTTTAACTTAAAAATAACTTTAGAGTAAGCACAAATATACACAAGTTTACATCAATGGACACACAGCTGTACTTTCCGAATTATTTACATTTTTGTATATGCGAACTCTTGATGAATCAAACCAGTGAGCATTTACATCCAAGTCTATAGTTTGTCAAGTCTGTTGAAATGGTGTGTTCCAATGAAGAGGCCAAAACAAGACAGAACTTCTAAATGACAATGACTTTGAAGCTAAAAACTTGTTGACTTAAGTATCAAGTAATTTCATGACCCCTTGCAGATCTCAGAACTGCAATGCACAAATATAATAAAGAGCAAGTTATTATGCATTAGTGTGGATGGTAATTCAGTTCCCTTTAAGCCTTGCTCCATAGTTTTGGTTAAATAAAAAAGGTCAGAAGGAATGGAAGATGAAGCAGAGCATGCTGGGTAAATGACTGTAAGCGACAACACATCACAGGAGCAACAGCAAAGGATGGAGGGTTGGCCACTGGTGACACAAGTGTAAAAAGAGAAATGCAGACATGCGGCTGGATGACAGGGGATGCGAGATAGGAGGAGGAGAATGACGGAGGACGGGGCGGCAGCAGTGTGGAGACTAGGTGTGAGCTGACAGCACAACACTGCCAGCGGCTGCCAAGGAAAGGACAACCGAAGCACTGAATAGGTGGTAGCTTAGCAAGACAGGCTTGGTGGTGGTGGTTGGTTGGTTGGTAGGTGCTGGAGGGGGGATCTTCGTTGTGGGGGGTGAACAAGGCAGGAGATCCTATTCGCATCCTTTTCATCAACTTCTCTCTCCAGGCCCGACCCATGCAATATTTATACCTCCTTCACCCCACTCCTCTTCAATCTGCTCCAGTATTTAAAGCCCTTGCTTTACAAGGGGATTTTGCTTCGTTGAAAAATCCGCCGTGACGATTAAAATGGGATCTGAAGATCTCGCCCTCCCACTCGCTCAGAGAGCAAATGCGCCATCAAATATGCACGCCTTACCAACTCATCCGGCATCTCCCATGCATATCCATCAAACCTTGGGGACTTTAAGATATGATATCGCCGTATGCGCGATTGCATACACAATTCAGCGTTTTTGGTTTCTTTTTTTCCAAGGGAATATGAGTCAAACTTGGATGCTTGTTGAGAGTCTTGTACAAGTCATTCTCTTAAGCTGTCATGGTGTAATCCGTTGGCAGACTTACCTTGAGTGTTGCGTTCAAGCTAATGTCAAATGTCTCGCATGCTTTATTGATGAGGCTGTAGTGTTCGCAGCCAAGATATATTACACAGATATAACATTTAGTAAAATCAGAGCAGGCAATGTTTCGAAGGTCGAGTGGTATTGTTTATTTTAATATAATAACTAAGGTTAAAAAGGGCCAAATTCTGATTTATCAGTCAACGTTGTATATGTTTAATAATTAAGAGACTAAAGGCCCAGATTGCACAAACTTTATGTATTGTGCAAGCCAAGCTGGGAAGCAAAAATTTGTTAACTGCAACTGCTATTTCATACATTTTGTACTCAATCAGTCTTGTTGGGACACTAATTTCCAAACATTTAAAAAGAAAAAATAAACATAATGCTTGGTTTCTTCATTACAGTTTAAAAATGAATAATATGGAGGAGGAGGGCTTTTTACAATAACAAGCCTGTAAAACAATGACGACGTTTTCTTTCTGATGAGAGAAACTCAAAGTACTTTTTTCCACAATCATTTATACTACTAGAGTATAAACAAGCAAACATGAGCAGTAATATTTATTTCAATACTCTGTCATGTATCGTTATAACATGTGGTATTAGTAATTGTGCAAAACTGATCATTTTACTTCAAATTTGCTAATTTTGTTTTACACACAAAAAATTTACATTTTATTGTATAATAATATTATTTATTTATTGTTTCAATGCATGTAACCAAATGCTGAGTTGTCAGATACACAAAGACCTACAATTACCGTTTCTGATGAGATATTTATATATAAAGCCTATATATAAAATAAATAAAGGAAAAGGTTTTTTTTTCTAAGGGTGATTCTAGCAACATTAATCGGTAAAATAGTAAAATGTTCTACCTCTAATTTGACCGTAACTCAAGACTACTTACAATAATGGAGTCGGATGATTGGAGGGAATTAGTCTTGAGGGTGTGAAAAGGAAGTACGACAGAAGAGAGATTAAGAGAGAGAATGGGGAAGAGAGAGAGAGCAAAAGACTGCTAAAAGCAGCAGATTTCCAACACCTCTGTCTCTGGCACTGGAAACACATGATGGCTCCTGTGTGCAGGAAACGTTGCTTGTGCAGAGAGCAGAATCTCATTATCACCTCTCACCCGGCACAGCGGAGAGACAGCCGGAGCAGACCGCCGCCTGTCTCTCTGCGGGTGGATTGACAGACACGGGGAGATTTGACGGGGGCAGATGTGGATGTGGAAAAGGGCGACAGGCTCGTGCTACATGCTGCTAAGCAAGCAGGTGGTGAGTCAGGATGGTAGACGGCGGGAAAAAGAAAAAAGTGGCTTTGTAGAACGGCTATATAACGAGATTACAAAGAAACTTCAGCTAGACTCCGTGTGTGTTTTTGTTACTGTGTGAGTTACACAAACCTGTGGCTGAAACACTGGCACCGGCGGCTGCTGGCCTTGTGATTGGGCGTCCATTGTGACAGTAGCAGTCGCTTACACCCCTGCGAAACAAACAAACAAGCACAAAATAAGATGCGCTGACCATTCACGGCACAGCAACAGGAACAAACCCTCCCTCTATGTAATAATCTAAAGTGTTGGTGGACGTGTGAATCTGGTAATAGAATTAGGGTATGGAGCAGCACTCCTGACAATCACATGCTTCTGCGGAAACGTCCGGCCAGCTCGAGAAACATGATCCACAGAGAACACGACACCCATTGTGTTAATGAGACCTGTCAAAGAGCCACGGCACTGGAGAACCTTCAAGCTGAATAGTAAAACTCAATTATTAAAACTTAGAGAAATTATTAGAACAAGAGCAAATTATTGCAAAAATACTTTAAAATATTGCTTCAATGCATGTAACCAAATGCAGTGTTGTTAGCCACATAAAGACCCACAATTATTGTTTCTGACAAGACAATATGTACAAGGTACAAGACCAGTTCAACTACTTTAATGCAATGTTATAATTAGATATATGATCTCTAAATTAGACAATTGGATATATGCCAATGAATATCAGACCATGGTCACTGACAGATTATCAGACTGTACTATGTGGACATTACATAACTATAACAGTTCAATCAAATTGTAGCTAAAATATAAAACTTATATCAAATAAATGATGTTATTTAGCAACAAAACTGAGTTTTCAAACAAACAGATTTATATATTTTTATTATCAAAAAATCTGTTTAAAGGGATAGTTCACCCAAAAATTTTAATTTAATAAAACAATGTGGTCAAAAATGTGGTTTGAAACCTTTATGAGCATCTTCTGTTAAACATAAAAGATATTTTGAAAGAAGTTTAAAACCTGTAACCATTGAATTTCATAGTAGGAAAACAGATACGGAAGTCAATGTTTACAGGATTCCAGTTTTCTTCTTTTGTGTTTAACAGATGAAATAAAGGTGCAAAACAAGTGAAGGTTGAATAAATAAATGACAGAAATTTTCAATTTTGGGTTAACTACCCCTTTAAGTCCTGGTGAAATGCGTTTAGATAAAACACAGTCATAATTACCAGATTATCATGATACTAGAATGAGAATATTATGAAAATGTTTTTTCAGAATTTATTGCTGAGTGTGTTTTTGTTTTGGCACCCCCACTGGTTTGTCCCATCATGTATAAATAAATATGACACTAAAACCGCCAGTAGCTGGTGGCAAGTCTTGATCTTAGAGAGTGTGTATTGAATCATATATTCAAACGATTCATTCAAAATGACTGATTCACTTAGAAACTCAACAAGTGACCATCTTAATGAAAGCATCATAGAATCATTGAGTCAGTTTGTTTAAAAACAAATGTATTAACATGTCTGCTGAACCGCTGTAAATAATTAGAATCACATTTGCTATCTCACTTACATGATAATACATGGACAAATATTACAGATTTATATAATATCATATCTAATTAACATAAAAATAATAATAATCCATACAGGGATATTTCCTGCTTCCATAACTTGAACTATAGACTCATTCTGAGTGTACAACTCCCAATATGTCCATAGTTTTTGCGTGTGTTACAAACTGTAATTAAAAAAACACTTTAGATATTAAAGTCCATGAAAAACATTGCAGACCCCAACTTCTAACATCAAATTAACTCAAGTTTTAACAAGTGTAGAGTTCATATAAAGATGTTTTCTTTAAAAGAATCAACATATACCTCTTTTAGTGACCCAAAGTGACCCAGTGCTCATTGGAAGAAAACTACACAGTGGACTAATATATAAAGCATACTTAGAACTCCTTTAGAGATGAATTGTGCGACCCTTAATTATCAGTATAGCTGAACAATACGTTTCTGCATACTTCACTAAATCAGCCAATAAACAACAATCTATCAAATATCAGTAACAATATCATTTAAACAATAAACTATTTGTTTTTTTAGTGTTACTTCACAAAATTTTATTTCATGATCTGCCATCCCGTAAATATGTGCTTTTAGCCATTAAAAAATACCTGACCCCGAGTGTCAAACCAAAGATTCCTTCATTGTTTTTACACACCTTTAATAATCACCATCCATAACCCCCCAGTATCTGTAGGTTTAGTCTGATGCTCCTCAAAAGCCTAAAGAAGCATTAATGTGGGCACAATAAAGTGTATGTGCGAGTAAGAAACAGCGAAGATGTGTTGTCTTTGCAGAGCTGACGATGAGAAGGAATAAATTAGGTCTGAGCTCTCGTCGGTGACAGAGAGCAAATACAAAAGACGGCGGCGTGCTTTTCTTTACATCAAGCCGGGAGATGGGCCTGTGCGTGCCGCAGCCATCAAAATTTTTAATGATTGCTCGGTTGTCACTTCACTGCGGCGTGCAGCTCGGGTGAGCTCACCGTGTCCTCACTGTACTGAAGGAATATGAGCGAGGGTTTAAAAAAAAAAAAAAAAAAAA
>CAIGQW010031024.1:7808671-7821440 GCA_903798125.1 Danio choprae
CATACACTACAGACAATTTAGCTTACCCAATTCACCTGTACCGCATGTCTTTGGACTTGTGGAGGAAACCGGAGCACCCGGAGGAAACCCACGCCAACACAGGGAGAACATGCAAACTCCACACAGAAACGCCAACTGACCCAGCCGAGGCTCGAACCAGCGATCAGCGACCTTCTTGCTGTGAGGCGAACGTGCTACCCACTGCGCCACTGTGAGGCCCAAAAACATTTTTAAGCAATATTATAAACAATATTATATTTCATACATTAGAATGTATTTCTGATCTAAAATAATGAGTCATCAGTGGGTCAAAATCAGCCAATGTTAACGATAACCAATTCAGCAAGTATTAACTTGTAAAGGCTTGTTTTTAATGTTGTTATTGGCTGATAAATGATGGATTGTTTTCATCAAGATGTTGACAGTGTAAGACATTTTTCTATATTGAAAACAATATGAATTTCAAATTCCTTTTTGCAGTTTCCTTGTTTTTTGCAGTTAAGGTTTTTACCCTTAAATTAAAATGTTTAGATATTGATTAAAATTAATATTAAGTTTTGTATTTATCAATGTATTGGTTAGCAGCTTTCAAATACAAAGTATCGGTTATTAGTATCAGCCAAAACAAATCAGTGCACCAAGAAAGAGAAAATAAATTAAAACATATTGAGGGTTATTGGGGGCCTCACGGTGGCGCAGTGGATAGCACATTCGCCTCACAGCAAGAAGGTCACTGGTTCGAGCCTCGGCTGGGCCAGTTGGCATTTCTGTGTGGAGTTTGCATGTTCTCCCTGTGTTGGCGTGGGTTTCCTCCGGGTGCTCCGGTTTCCCCCACAAGTCCAAAGACATGTGGTATAGGTGAATTGGGTAAGCTAAATTGTCCGTAGTGTATGAGTGTGAATGGGTGTGTATGGATGTTTCTTAGAGATGGGTTGCAGCTGGAAGGGCATCCACTGCGTAAAACATATGCTGGATAAGTTGGCGGTTCATTCCGCTGTGGCGACCCCAGATTAATAAAGGGATTAAGCCGAAATGAAAATGAATGAATGAATGAGAGTTATTGGTTGTTGATTTTGTCACATATTGAGAATACATATAATTTAATAACATATTCAGCGCAGCTCCAACATAATAATTAACTGTCAATTTAATGAATTGTATTGATTTAGTATCCACTATATTTGTCACATTTGTCAGCAAAATCTTTAAATAATTTAAAATACAACAAAAATTCTGAAAATGATTGCTTACTCCACAAAAGTCACCTCAAATATTATAGACACTCCACTCTGCATTTAATGTACATTCTCTCTATACTAATCTCTATACTCTATACTAATTCTCTCTATACTATATCTAATTTAATTCCACCCAGACACTGAAATGTCTTTGTGTACTCTTTTCTAGCAGCATTATTATCTACCATTAGCATGCGATCATAAAATTCAATAAACATATTGAGATTTATGACTTTTAATTCCAGACTTTATGATATTTGACCATTTATTAGAAGACACAACTGTGACACAAGAGCTTTATATCAACCTGAGGATGAATAAATAATGACAGCATCTTCGGTTTTGAGTGAACCATCCTTTTAATAGCGTAGTCATTTTTGATAATATGCTGTCGCGTATTTTAAAAAGGGACATTTAAGAGTTTTTGTAACATAAACAGGGAGCATGCACATGTAAACATAATTCTCACAAACCTTCCTGATTCCTCATGCAGTTTGTCTCCTTGTGTTTTGTTTCTGAAGGGAGGACAGCATCAGTCTTCCTGTTAGCTTCTGGTTACGCTGACCATTCCACTCCTCCAAGTGTTTAAAAAAAATCCTCTTTTTGATCTCAAGGTCTCATTTCCCAGCCTTTTGTCTGATGACTTAAACCCAGCTTAGCTTTACTACATTTTAGATTTTATAGTAGTACAGTGTGCATTTCTACCTAATATGACTGTTGAAATCAGTCAGATTCAGTGCTTAAAGCGCATTTTAGGCTGCCTGACTAAGGAAGAAATTGCCCACAGACTGAAAAGAATTACGTTTTGTGGTCATCCGGCGCAAAACTTCATTGACACGTTTGGCATAGCAGGAATTCAACACTTCAGTGTTTACTAGGCCCCCATGTGGCCTTTTTTCCCCTCAGACTTTACACAAGCTTTATTTCAGGATAGTTACAATTCAACATTTTAAAACACTGACAGTGAAATCTGAATATTTCCCTTCTTTATTTTATTTATTCATTCATATTTGTTTAAACTAACACCACAAGAATGTATTACTATGAAAAGCAGTGAACTAAAAAAAAAAAGTATATTTCTTTCTAAGATAAACAGTTTTTGTTGTCAAATCAAGCATGCGTTTACGTATTTAATCTGTCGATTTTGTCGGTAGTTTGAATTTACAAGAAAAATCCTTTAAGTACACAACAGACAACAAATGAAACATCAATATAAAATAATATCCATCTGAAATAGTCGTCAACAATGTGAAGTGCATGCAGAATTCTTCTCTTTTTTTTTTTTCTTTCTCTTCTCATAACTTGTATTTTAAATACAGCCATATGGTGTTCCTTTCCAGCTTCTCCTGGTCAGACATTTTCCTGCCAAGTTTTAGGAAGGCTGTGCGTTCATGTTAAGTGACATTTGTTGCACAGGAATGTTTTACAGCAAGCAGAATTACAAGGTAGTTTGTGTATGTGTGTGTGTGTGTGTGTGTGTGTAGACATGCATGCGTGCGTAGATCCGTCTCCTGCAGTCGCCTCTTGGAGCAAGGTTGCTCTGTTATGTATCTACAGTACTGTACAGCTTTTCTTTACCTTTTAGCCTCATTACAGTCACAAAAAATATGCCATTTGTTGTGGAAGATGATTTTTAAACATTCAGGACAACCACTGCTTAGTTTTTTTTAAAAAGAGAAAAAACAAAAAATATTTTGGAATACATCATTTTCTTTTTCTTTCTTTTTTTGGTTGATTTTAAATGACTCTAAAATCTGATCCTAATACTGTCTTTGTCTTCAATGGTGAAGAATTCCGATCAAAGCTTCTTTTAATACTTTAGGGAATTTTCAAACGTCGTGAAGTATGGCTGTAATGCCCCAAGATTTGTTCTCCCTGAAAAAAAATCATAAAGTAACAATATATTAAACTACAGAGCAACCTTGCTTTGAGAGGTTTATGTTTACTAGTTTTTCAAAAAAAGATCTTTCTAAGCTGGCATTTCTGTGAGAGAGAAAAAAAGTAGCCATGTTCATGCATTAAAAAGCATCTTTTCTTGACTACAGGGCTTTGGGTCAAATCCATGGGGCATTACTTTAACAACAGAAACAGAATATAGTCTGAAATCGATGTCAGAATGAAAGCAAGACAAGGTTCGATCTGTCATTTTTGTTTGGTTGTGAGCAGAGGTTTAAATCTGAAAGCAACACGAAAAAATGGTTTGTGTAATGAAAAATAAAACGCTTGTAAAGCAAAGTAGTTTTATTCACACAAATTTAATAAGATATAACAACTGTTTGGTCCATAAATATTTAAGGGGAAATAGTTTCTATACACCATCTTTTTTCAAGAAACAAGGAAACATGGACAATCTTGATAGAACACGTACTGTACTATTAACACGAAGATCAATATATATATGATTCTCCAACTAGTTCTGAAAGAGTGCACAACTGCCTTCTATGACATCGCCGCCCCCTTGTAACAGAATACACCATTTAAAAAGATCTTCAAAAAAAAAAAAGAAGAAAAATCAGATGAAAAACAGAACAGTACAAAACTAGTGAGGCGTTCCGAGTATGGAAATCATTTAACAAACAAACATGTATCTCCTGAATTTCACAAACTCTCTTCCAAGTCGCATAAGGCACATAGTAGAACTGAGTTAAGCATCTACTTCATGAAGTAGATCTAGTTTACCACTTTGTTCTACAACAGAACAAATTTGTCTTCACACTTGGAAAGTGAGGAGCCACCCAAACATCTCACACTTGAGCTGTAAATGGGATTTGCTTTTTCTTTTTTTTTCTTTTTTTTTTTTTTGGTCTGTCCGGTGGCAAAACATTAAAAAAACAGGGGGTGGGAACCAGAAAAAAATGGGGTGATGTGTGTCGTTCTAATTAACTTCCTGCTTAGCATTCACAAATCACTCAGAACGCTTCCTACTGGGCACCATATTGTCACTGAGCGTTGGATATCTCAATTCAGAACAGTTGTTCAACTAGTTGAAGCCCCAAAAAAACTATCCAGGCCACTTTACACTCTTAAAATTAGGTTAGCTTAAAAAAGGTTACTTATTGGCACACCTTTTAACCATGAAGAACATTCAACATCCATTTTCTTTTTTAATGTTCTTCAAACTAGTTCTTTGCTAAAAGATTCTTTTGGGGAACCAAAAATGGCTCTTTTATTTTATAGTTAAAAGGGTTACTTAGATTTTAAATGCTCTTTGCACTAAAAAATTTGTTCGTTCAAGGACTGTTTCGTGAAAAGGAACCGAAAATTATTCTTCCACGACCCTGAACTTTTATTTTTAGGAGTGTGTGATCCTATTCGCACCACACTGTGGCAAATTAGGTGGTAACGTTTCAAACAATTATCGACATTACAGTCCAGCGTCAGTGACAATATTGACCAAAATTGAGGTTACAGCATCCACTTGGCATTTGAGCTCAAGGGAAACATTCCCAATACAAAAAATGTCCCCGGGCCAAACTTGAACATAGCTTTTAAAGCAAATAATGCAATAAACATACCACATACTGTATGCTAACAAATTCTGTCCCACTTCATATAAAGTGTCTTCAAATACTTTGCATTTGCATCTATATATTAGGTACAATGTATTTATAATGTTCATGCTGTATCGCAAAACAACTTTTTTCAGCTATTGATATTGGATAGAGTTAGTGTAATTACAGATGAATTTACAGAACTTGATTAAAGATTAAAGCAAAATCTAAATACATGTATCTACATGATAAGTACATTGTATCAAATGATTCATTACAATGTTATTGCAAAGTAATTATTGACACTTAATAAAAAGTGGGTCCCATTCGTCTTTGTTTTACTGGTACGTCTAACAGATACTAAAATTAAATAAATCAAACGGATAAAATTAATTTCCAGATCACAAAAAAACAAAACAAATCATTGACAAGTACTACAAACTCAGCTGCCACGCGGTTGCAAATGCTACACATTTAGTAGGTCTCGTCTTACATTTCCAAAGTCTTTCTGTGGTCGCCAATAAGGTTTTTTTTTGTTGTTGCTGTTTTTTTTTTGTTTTTTTTTGTGGAAAATAAAAATAGAATCTGAAAATAAAGGGGGATAAAGACAAAAAAAGCAGCTCCGTGTTAGAAAAGGTTTGTCAAGGTAGTTTGTGGGGGGCTCCCAGATTCGTGGCTGTCCAAACTAGAGGTGACTGAAGTTACTACGGTGATAGAGGGATTGGTCAGGTCAGTTAGTGTGGTGGCCGTGCTTGGTGGGGTCAGAGCACCGCTGTCGGAAGAGGGCGGCGGAAGTGACGTGCCGTCAGCCTTATCAACACCCCCATTCTCCTGCCGCAAAACGTTCCTTCTGAATTTGGCCCGTGCGTTTTGGAACCAAACCTGCAAACCAATCCCAGTGTCTTTACTCGTTTTGTGCTGTGCTTCCAATTACTGTCATATTTCTGCCTATACTTGCAAGTCAAAAGTTTTAACCCTCATAACGCATTCAGGTCCGTTCTGACATGGAAGAGATCTACATCTAAAAGTTGCATAAAAAGCTTTTAGTATAGAAAAAAATTAGTCAATAGTTTCAAAATAGGCATCATTTTTTATTTACAGATTTTTGTTGCATGTTTGATCTTCAGGTTATTTTGAACATGACTTTATTTATGAAAAACATGTAAAAATACACCTATTGCAGTTTCAAATCGAATTGCATTTTCCTTATAAAAGTTCAGTTATTTTGTTTTAAAACTTTTCAGAAACATATTTAGTTTTATTCTGATAGATCTAGGTCTACTTTTGTATTCATTCAATTGGAAATAATTTCAGTTCTATAAAATCCATGCAGTGAGTAATCAGTTTCTCATCATTAATGAACAATATCATTTTTTTCAGAGAACTTCAAAGTTTTTACTTTAATAAAAAGGTAAATGGTACACTTACATTGTAATTACATAGTTATTTTTAATAAAATACAATGTTTTTCTTAATTTATGACAGTTTTATAGAAACAAACGAACCCAGAATGCATAAACAGTATACATATTTTGAATGTGTTACGAGGGTTAACATCACAAAGATAATCACTACTAAACAATGCCAAAGTGAATCGAAAGGCTCTACAAGGCCTCTGCTTTTGCTAGGGATTCTACTGAAACACATGGACCATGCTCCAAATTAATTTCCCTAATGGATTTTCTTTTTTT
Organism: Danio choprae; assembly: GCA_903798125.1. Classification (NCBI taxonomy): domain Eukaryota; kingdom Metazoa; phylum Chordata; class Actinopteri; order Cypriniformes; family Danionidae; genus Danio; species Danio choprae. Next base: position 7,815,092 of record CAIGQW010031024.1, read on the forward strand.
TTTTCTCGGTGCATAAGTATTGCCCCTTGAATTAAGCCTCTGAAATTTAAACCGTAACTACATGACAAAAAAAAAGATGGATGGATTTCAAACAGAAACTCAAAGGATGGGGTGAAAAGTGTTGGTGTGGATGTGAAATGGAGTCTACTGTGTGGCGACTCTTACCTGAAGAACTCTCTTGGTCAGTCCTGTCTTTTGGGCGAGCTGTTTTAAGTCCTTGGCATCGGGGTTGTGGTTAATGGCAAAGTAGGACTTCATGGTGCGAAGCTGATGGTGTTTGAATGATGTACGCATGCGCTTGGTCTTCTGGGAAGGAGGGTAGGGTTGCTGATCCCGATCCAAATGGTCCGCATCGTTCTCATTACAACCTAAATTGGGTGAAAATAAAGCAATGAGAATTATTGATATTATTGTCAAAGATCAAAATGATATTTAATGTGATTATGAGTGTTCAGACTAGACATTGGTGATTCAGATATAAGGGCAATACAAAACTATAAAGCTATGCTCTCAGTTTTGTCAATTTTCGGTTCCACAAGAAATCTCTTAATGAACAATTTATTACTCTAACCAACCATGATCCATTATAAAGAGTGCAGTGGATGGGTTTTAAATTTCTTCATTGTTCATTTAATCAATAAAGAAACTTTTTTTGCATAATCAAAAAAAAATTCAACATAAAATGGATCACAATCATGTTTAAATTCAGTCCTAATTAATGCTAAATCATAAAAACATAAACAAAAATTAAATTCAAAAGAGGAATGTTTGCTTTAAAATAATATGTAGCAATTTTATTATAATATTCATCTAAGATTTTTGGCAGGATGCATGGGGTCATCTATATTGCATCTTATATTACTGTACTTGATCATTCATGGCATTTAAATACATATAGCTATTAATACCAAATCCATGCCAAGAATAGCTCCACTTATTTAATAACCAAACGTGTCAGCTGTACGACATGTTAAATCGCTGCTCCGTTTTATTTACGTGGTTATTAATTCGAACGATGATCGTTTATGTGTGCATTTAAAGCAATAAAAAACGTATTCGAATTATTAATGTGGAATTTATAAAGGTATCAGAGGAGCAAAATGATTTTCCTTTACGATCCAGATTTCTTTTTTGCCACAAGAGGTCTCTATCTACAAATATCTATGCAACAAGTCCTGCTGGGTCTTTTAACTAATATAAAAATATAAAAAGCTGTGGAATCTATATATATATATATATATATAAATTTGAAATTCAAAACGGATTTAAAACACGTTTGAGCACGTTACAACATGCATATTGAACAAAAATAACAAAAGAATAATAAAGGTGAAATACAAAAGAATAACTTTGCATGAGTCAAAACTACTTAAATCGATTAAATAATAACAACGACATGACAATAACCTAAAACAGTCCAGTCATCGATAACACGACATTATTACTTCCGACAACCATTTAATTTTGTAAGACAAACTACAGCTTGATAAAATATTACAAACTTCACAACATGTTAGTGTCAAAAAAGCGAAGTTTAAAGTGGGACTGATGTGCGTAAACGTAACTGTTGTAAACATGCGCGCGCTTGTGTCCTGAGAACAGCAATGACCTTTAAATGGGTGAATCGGAGCTGCTTGAGAGCCAGAGATTCCGACGTCACATTCAATTAACGGAGAACAATTAACAGGCAGATTACCCTTATTTCACTCCATTCATGAAGAACGGCAGAAACTTGGCATACAAAGCCACATTTTTCCAAGCAGACAGTAATTGTAACAGCCAAAACAAAACAGGCGCAGCGGGGATGCATTGTGACGTGCGTCCGAATTCAAAAGGAGAATTTTTTTTGAAAAAGCGAGAGATGAGGAATAATGACTGGTATTATGAGGGCAAATACAGGCCTGTAGGCGAGGGATCTACATTGCTGTGATTCTCGCACGTGGGGCTGGGTCACGGGTTCAGTCCTTGGAGAATTTCAAATTAGATGTTTGATGACGCACTAATGAGAGAGGCCTATAATTAATCAGACCCAATAGTCAACAAGACACAAGCGCGATATTTGGTTTAATGTTCCTGCTGAAATAAAATACGAGGAAGCATGGACAAGCGAAGAGGAAAAATCACTTCAGCGTACAGCATCACTGATAGACGCGTAGTATTATTTTAGTAAATTGTAATGCCGCAATATTTATGCATGTAGGCCAGTAGTCTACTTACAATGTAGTGTGAACTAATATTCAGGACATTTTTGAGGGTAAATCCGCGATGAAGCGCAGAATTTGTATCCATCCTAAATGTAAATATATTAAAATGATTTAATTTATGCACAATGAGGATTAAAAAATTGCCATTGGAACAGCTATTGCACAGCTTTTTCACTTGAAGTGAAATAGATTATCAACAAAAGTGGGACAGTGACTTTAAATAGTTCAGTAATTATTTTGTGCAGGCATTTTAAAACTACACACACACACACACACACACACACACACACACACACACACACACAAAGCTAAACCAAAAAAAAGCAAGATGGTTAGAAAAATCGTAGCTGGATTACCGGTTGATTTGATACTGAAGTTGACCAAGGCCTTACCACCAATTAATCCATCTGATCCATTATCTAGACCAGCTTTGAACCATTTGTAACCAAAATGGTCCAACTTGAAAACATGAAGCAACTAAAATCTAACATCACGAGAGCAACACATAAAAATAATCTCATGCTATTATATGAAACTTTCTATTTCATGTATGGCATGGTTTACGCCGTGTTAGCTCGTAACAATTATTAATTATCATAATTGCGCAGAACAAGTAGCCTATTAAATGTCCCACTTTCCCTCAAAAAACGCTCCCACGTTATCTGCACTCTCTTTATCTCTTAAAAATCCACTATCTTTATCTCTTAAAAATCCACTATCTTTATCTCTTAAAATTAAATGTGCCAGGAGGAAATAAAGGTTGTTGTTTTTTTAACAGTGATGCCATGGAAGAATCTTTTGTGGTTGCCTAAAGGATCTTTTTAGTACAAAAAAAAAAGTTGTTATATTTTTTCGAAGTGTTAAAAACATTTTAATAACCTAAAAAAATCTTTTCATCAAAAAAACCTTTTACGAAATTAAAAAGGACAGTTCGTGAAACTATCGATGCAAATAAAGAACCTTTATTTTTAAGAATGTCGTTTTTAGGAATGTAATTTTGCACAAATCGAAAACTCTAAAAAATATAGCCGAGAATGCATTTATAACATAATCAAGCATTTAAAGACCTTTGACACAATTATTAGACTTTTGCATTTATAAACCTAAGATTGATAGGCTATGTATTAAAACGACAGTTGAATGAAATTCATTTGTCCTGATCGCACTTTTTCGAAATCCGAAAGATTCGAATTAAGAATGAATTACTCAGCTAATTAACACGAACACTCAGAAATGAACCTAAATAAATGGTGCGAAAAGCCACTAAGCAGCTGTAAATTGACATCTCACCTGAGCTGTAAGAGCCGATGTCAATGCCCATCGCCGGACTCTTCCTCTTCCGCGGCCTTCCTTTCTGCACCGTGCCGGTGCCATTGAAGTAAGGCAGCGCGAGCCCTCCGCCTTTGGCCGCTAATTCAGCGTAGTTTAATTGAGGGTGATACTCTCCCTGAATAAGGGTCTCAAAGTGAACCCGGCAGTAAACCAAGTTGTCTTTCATGCCGAAATGGTCACCCGTGGTCAGTGTTTTGTTGCATGTGGTGCAGGTGAAGCAGCTCAGATGGTACACGGAGTCCCTGGCGCGCATCACCATTTCCGAAGCGGATATGCCGAGGTGGCAGCGGGCACATCTCTGCACGGAGAACCTTCTGGAACAGCACACACCATTTACAATCAAACATAGATTGATGAAAGCTTTTAGTATTTCATTAACAAAAACGTTTAACATATGAAAAGCGGATGCACGTGAAGTTTATATATATATATTTATTATAAAAAAAAATGCATGAATTTGCTATTATTTATATGTGTGTAATTTTATTAAAAAATAATAATTGCATCTTCTATAGTCTGACATAATTCGTTTTCCTTGAAAAACAACCGGCTAAAATTTAAATAGAAAAATAAATGCACTGAGCATGAATTAATTAGCTTTATTAGATTAATTTAGGCGTGTCAGTTAATCACTATAGATCACTATATGGGTCAATGGCTTACACTAGCTCAGATGTCACCAGCCTTTATATGTGCTCGAAAAAAAAAAGTTAGGCCTACTAAACAGGCCTAATGCAAGATTTAAGCCTCAAAGTTAAAGCTTACCTGTAGTAATCCTCTTTGCAGTAAATGCTGCCATCCTTTGCGAAACACGTCAGTTCGGATTCAAGGGCCAGTTTACATTCACAACACTTGAGACACCTTAAATGCCACTGTTTATCAACGGCGAGTAAGTAGTATCTGTCGGAGATTTTGCCACCGCAGCCGGCGCACAGCGCAGGCTTCTCTGGGCTCATGGAGGGCATAGTCTTTAAAAAATAAAAAAACAAAGACGTGGAGTAAATAAAGGTTTCGGCGTTAATCAAAATACACCACAGTAACTGAGTTTGCCATGATATATATATATATAGAACTACAAATAAATTCAAATGCATGCTAAATGAAATGTGTATTTATTATTTGTGTTTTTAATAAAATTATTTATGTGCGATCTCATTTATCAAGCCAAAATTAGACATAATGCATAACTAGGCCTTCACAATGCATGTTTTTGTTTGTTATGTGCTTTGATTTTATTTCCAGCGAGTGCCTAGTCTAAAATTTATAATTTAATTAAAAAACGTTAAAAATATATATTTCTAATCACAATAATTATTATTAAATGTAATACAATACAGTTCCTTGACCGTTTAATATTTTCTCACTTGCCTAAAGCATGCTGATCTTATTTTTGTCGTTTTTGGACTTCTTGGTTCTAAAATAAATATAACGAATGTTGTGAAAACCTTTCAAATAAAATGTAGCTAAACATCTGTAGATTATAGCTAAAATGTGAAATAGTATTTTAGCATACATGTATTAGCTACTCCTTTAATACGTTATAGTTACTCGCCAGACTTTTCAGATGTTTTTGAAATCCTCCGTAGCCTAATTACTTTTTTGCATGTGTCCAGCGGCCTGCTAATGTTTTAAAATCGTACAAATGTTTTCGCTACGTTTTTAAAAGGGGGTTACAAACTATGAGGTGTATATGGCGACGGTAGAGTTTGACATTTGCTCAAACGTAAAATGCACGCCAAAACACAAATTCTTACCGTCTCCCGTCCGTTCATCTGGACGGTTTTTGCTAGTCGAGACTCCGATTTAGATCTCCTCTCCATCTCCTCCATGATCCCTTGAATATGATCCCCAGAGATGCCGTGGAAAAGCATGGCTGCTGGACGCAATGTGCAACTGCTTTCTTTCGCCTTGCACCCCACAACTTCCATATACAGCTTTCCGGATCCTTAAAACATCCGAGTGGATCTACACCAACAAATTCACAACAAATGCAATCAATGTGTTAAAAAATATTAAGCCGGTGGAATTTGATGGACGGCGCAGGAACAGTCAGGAGAACCAGTCCACTTTCTCCAACGTCAGAAAAAAAGTATAGTCCGGACGATATAAGGCAAAACTGAAGTCTGGAGGATGTTTTAAACGTGGGTTTTCAGATAGTCCCAATCTCCAACTGTGGATCCGAATGCGTGAAAGTCAGGTTTGGGACTGTGTGTGTTAGAGATCCTGTGTCCTATTTGTGAAGAGAGCAAACGCCTGCCCAGCTTGGGTAATTGGGTAGGAGGAGTCCTCCCTCTCTCCAATGCCACTGATTTCTATTCACCAACAAAGACCTGTCACTCTCTCTTCAAACCGATGGTGATGGGCAACACGAGCTTGGAAAGCACTTGGTATAGACCTTTTACTTCTTTTTAGCTGGTGTTTTGCCACTTTGACCTTTTTTTGCAAGGTCTACTATTTTCTCCATGTAGTTTTAGCTCTTGTAAATGCGTGTAGCTGAAATAAGTGTTTAATTGAGATTGTGAACACTGAAAGCACTTGATGTGGACGTTTAGTTCTTTTCAGAGGCGTTTTGCCACTTTGACACTTTTTGTAAGACTTTTTTCTATGTAGTTTTTAGTTTCTGTAAATGCGTGTAATTGAAATTAGTGGTGAATTATTGAGGCTATGAACACTGAATGTCATCTGACTGTCAGGGAACAGGGAGTTGCTTGTTTAGTTTATCGCAAAGTACAGATTGTGTAATTTATAATTAAACCCCTAAATGCAGAAAAGCTTTTACAATAGAATATTGTAAAAGCTATACAGAACGTAGT
>CAIGQW010031024.1:7836440-7861599 GCA_903798125.1 Danio choprae
CAGCTGCAACCCATCACTGGGAAACATCCACAGACACCCATTCACACAAATACACTACGGACAATTTAGCCTACCCAATTCACCTGTACCGCATGTCTTTGGACTGCAGGGGAAACCGGAGCACCTGGAGGAAACCCACGCCAACACGGGGAGAACATGCAAACTCCACACAGAAATGCCAACTAACCCAGCGACCTTCTTGCTGTGAGGCGATCGTGCTACCCACTGCGCCACCGTGAGGCCCAAAATAAATAAATACTAAAAATAAATAAATGGCGCAGTGGGTAGCGCTGTCGCCTCACAGCAAGAAGGTCGCTGGTTCGAGCCTCAGCTGGGTCAGTTGGCATTTCTGTGTGGAGTTTGCATGTTCTCCCCGTGGGTTTCCTCCGGGTTCTCTGGTTTCCCCCACAGTCCAAAGACATGCGCTATAGGTGAATTGGGTAAGCTAAATTGTCCGTAGTGTATGAGTGTGAATGCAAGACTGTATGGGTGTTTCCCATTACTGGGATGCAGCTGGAAAGGCATCCATTGCATAAAACATATGCTGGATAAGTTGGCGGTTCATTCCGCTGTGGTGACCCCTGATTAATTAATGGACTAAGCCAAAAAGAAAATGAATGAATGAAAACAATCAAAAACAAAACAAAAATGTGCAAAAACAGTTTAGGTAATCAAATGGTCTATTGCTAACATTATAAATAAATGCTGTGTGTGTGTCTGTCTGTCTGTCTGTCTGTCTGTGTGTGTTCATTTAAAGCATCTGAACTTCCCCCAATACAAATGATATAGCTTGCACTGACTTGACATTTACGGAAATCATCCTTGATCTTTGATATGGTTCAAACATTTATAGATCATCTGCCTTTCATTATATGATTGACTCTGGCCTGTTTAACTGTCTGCATTAACCTACTATTACAGGCAGACATTTTCAAACAGTTAGTATAGAATGTAGTGTATGCAAATTGGGTGGTTGAAGTAAGAAATAAGTACAACATCTGCAGATATAGCAGCAGATTCATTCAGTTTGAAATGACAAGCCAGTGACATGTAAAGTTTCAAGAGTTCCCTTCATTAACCATGTAGACACACACAGACACATTGTAGTATTTTTTCCACAGGAAATGGACAGACAAATACAAATGCATGTCTGTGTATCACAACAGGTTGTATTGAATAGGCGTTGACCCATAAGAAACACCAAGCTATTTTTTAAACAAGTGGGCGGTGTGAATTATACTTCCTTTGCCTCACCACTAGAAGTTTTTATCTCACAAACAGGCTCGCTTTTTTACAGGCCTGCTTTTAACCATCATAGATTATCTCGCATTTCTATTCCGAAACATTTGATGTGGAAATAATTCAAAGAGTGTATTTGTAAACCATACAAACACACACAGTATGCAAGCCAGCATCATTAGACATGTCTGTGCATGCCTGCAAAAGAAAACTAAATGCTCTGAAGGACAGAATTAGAGTGACAGTTCACTCAAAAATGACTGATGTTCATCCGTACCTGTATGACTTTCTTTAGACAGCTCTTTTTTTCACCAGGAGATTAAAAATATTTTAGGCTGCAACTGTGGTCTTGGCACTTTAAGAGTGTCATATAGAACAAATATATACAGTACAGGAAAAGCTAAATTAATACCTGTTGTTTCTGCTGATTAGACACATGCCGATATTTAATAAAACAATATATTGTGAAATGTGCATGATATTGTTATTGTGAGCACTTCAGCACAATTTGAACCATTATTTATTATCTAAGTTTTCAGAATGCAGAATATGTAGATTGTTGTAGTGGTGGCAGTGGTGTTTATCTCAGGACAGAATGCTTGAAGACATTTTAACATGTTAATCTGGCCTACGACATGCCTAAAATATTGATTGAAAATGTTCTGGTTCTTTATAGGTCTTAACACTTCACAATGAGCCCAATTTATTAACATCGGCTAGGATAAACTGATGATAAAACTAAAGCATTTATAACCTTTTTAGGTGATTTCTAATAAAAATGTAATTATGGATTTAATGTAACTATAATTAATATTAACATAAGTTCTACAACAAATGTAGCTGTTTCACACCTTTTAGGTGAGTTATTGCATTAATTATTAAACCTTATTATAAGGTGTTACATTTTGTTCTTGATAATTGAGTTAGTTTAAAACACTTGTTTACTGGCCTCACAATAGCGCAGTGGGTAGCACGATTGCCTCACAGCAAGAAGGTGACTGGTTCGAGCCCCGGCTGGGTCAGTTGACATTTCTGTGTGAAGTTTGCATGTTCTTCCCGTGTTTGTGTGGGTTTCCCCCACATTCCAAGGACATGTGGTAGAGGTTAATTGAATAAGCTAAATTGGCCGTAGTGTATGTGTGTGAATGCAAGTGTGTGGGTGTTTCCCAGTGTTGGGTTGTGGCTGGAAGGGCATCCACTGCGTAAAACATATGCTGGATAAGTTGGCGGTTCATTCCACTGTGGCGACGCCTGATTAATAAAGGGACTACGCCGAAAAGAAAATGAATGAACACTTGTTTACTCTGAATAGGTAAATGCAATAAAGCAATATACAAAAATATAGTTATTTTTGTTATTATATCTGCATAGTGATATACATTAATTAAAGCTCCAGCAATTATTGCAAAAAAAAAAATCAGGTAATGTCTTATGCTTACTGATGATACACTAATATCTCATGAAGCAAAACAACTGAAATTTTGAGTTGAGTATTTTTTTTTGGCAAATACTCAAACCTGGTAACTATTTTCTTAAGATATGAAAACCATATCAACCATATGAAAACCATATATATGGCTGCTGGTTTCCAATATTCTTCTAAAAAAAGGAAAGAGTCATAAAAATCTGTATCCACTTGAGGGTCAGTAAATGTATGAACTATCCCTTTAAGGACTGCCAGGCTCAGTCACCATTCACTTCCATAGCCTTTTATTTCCTGAGAACGGAGACTGGAACTGTCATTCAGTCGATCATTTCATTTTATTTCCTACAACAAAAAAAAAACACCAACTCATACTGTTCTGAAACTACACGAGGGCGAATAAATTATGACGACATATTCTTTTTTAGACTCACTACTATCCCACTCAAAACACACGCACGCGCATAGTCAGGTGCTTCCTGGTGCTTCATTGCAGGATCATAGTCAGGGGAACCGAAACGGTCAGTGAACGCGTCCAGGAAGCGCCACCGGCAGGCGACAGATTGAGAAATGCGGCAGTATCCGCGACTCTCCGTCAGGTAGCCGTGAAAACCAGAAGCGCGTGGCTCCGGTGTCCCGACGGTGTTTTAGTTTCCCGCCGTCGGCGCGAGCAGCTGCTGACGCGATGCTTTAGCCATGGACAGCAGGATAAAGTAAGTCGGCACTTGATTATCTTTCGCATTCCTCTGGTTTGTGTTATCAGTCTCCGTTATAAAAGTCTCTCATTCGGTTGAAATACAGCGGCTGTGGCGAATCCGTTAGTTAGCTAATTTGGCTAATGAAAAGAGATGACAGGTCCAGCTGACCGGTTAGCTGTTTACCTCAGACATGCTAACTAGCCTAGCCGCATTCCTCTACAGCCATTTAAACTTGACAGCTGAATATATTTCATTTTTGCTGGAATTGGACGCCTTGAATTTAGTGTGCGAGTTATTATGGGTTTGAAGTGTAATGTATAGCAATGTGTTATGAATTCACAGCAGCAAACTGACTGCAAAGCTTAGTGTCTTAATGGCATGTCGAGATTTTAAAGGGATAGATCACACTAAAATAATAGCATTTTAAACGTGCAACTTGTGTTCAGTCTAACAAGAAACGTTGACAGATGTTATGTGTTTTGGCTGTTTTTGTATTTTTAAACTAAAGAAATCACATTTGTTTGGAAGGAGAGTAAATGCTTGTCAAATAATTGTTTTAAAGTTAGTAAGTTCAAGCATTCTTTTCCTTTTCCAGTGAGAATCCTGCAAGGACTTTTGATTTGGCTCTTCAGGTTGCGTGTCCATCGTCTGAAAATGAAGGTGAGCCCCCATTTCTCAATTTGGTTCCGTTTTGCATATGCAAGTGTCTGCTCAAACTGACTTTTATCATCAAAACCCATTAGCAATTATGTGAGAGTGGATTGAGCCTCTTTTTTTTAAATAACTATCTTTCTTGCTGTCAGACTTTGAAATGACATTAAAGACAATGTTTACACCGGCGTATGTAACACTACTCATATTTCATAGGTTTTAAGTGATAATAAGAGACGTTTTATTGTAAAAAATGCATGACTGACTTTCTAATCAAAAGTAACTTTATAGAATTGATGTAAAATACAGATCAGGGTGGCTGATGTATGATATTATAACAAATTACATTATGTAATCTAGAATTGCTGCTAAACAAAAATGGTTAATACACATATTTAAGTGTGTGTCATGATAGCTATCAAACTTTGTGCCATCTGAAATCCTGTATTGTGAAACTTAGACAGGTTTTTGTATATGGCTCTTATTTTTGGCTGATATGCTGAGCTGTTTTCCATGCTTGAAATGGATGAGTAAATGATGCGTTTTGTGTCTGGGGGATTCACGGGAAGGAAATTATTGCTGTAGATTCGCAGGGTGGTCAGATTCGCTCCTGATGGGCTGACTTGTGTACATTTTCATTTCATTTCAACCCTCACTTGGCTTGCATTTGCTCTCAGAAACCTGCAGATGCATTTTGGTTTACTTTTTTGGTTGATATGCAGTGATATCGATCTAGGTTTGTGAGCACGTTTGTGTGTTTTGAGCTCTGCAAGGATGAATAGAAACCACGCAGCTTTAACGGACCAAGTAATGACTGCTGTGCTGCAGAATTAGGGAGCTTGTTTCTGTCATGGAATAAAAAAAAGCAAAAAGGTAATTGCCACTATTTATCTCAGAGTTCTGGCTTTTTTTCTTTCACTTGCAAGTTTGTATCTTACAAATTTTTTTAATTAAGGAATTCAGACGTTTTTTCTAAGAATTTTATTTTTAGCAGCTTATGCCATGCTATTCTGAAACTGAGGATAGTGACACGATAAGAGTATGCTAAGAACAGGCTTTTCAAAAAATAGTTTTCAGAACAAAATTAATCAATTCTAGATCTGTGTAAATGATTAAAAATTACAGTATTATGTATGCCAGGCCAGTAGGTGGCGATGTCACTTATTAAAGAAATGCTATGTGCATGTGAACAAGTAGTCCTGTGTTCTGCTGTTGATGTTGTTTTGGTTGTCAAATACTCGCTCATGTCTTTTGAACACATAATAAACATACATGTGTGGACTCACCTTAAAACTCATGTTTTTGTAGTTTAGAAAATATTATAAAACTCATTTTTCAAAGTTTGCATTTTCAACATGCGTAGTTTACAATTTTTAGGCCCTGTCCAAGAACACGGGTATTTTCAAAACAGCAAGTTTTTTTTTTACTGTGTTTTGGCTGTTCATCCGCAGGTAGACGTTTATCAGGTCACTGAAAACAAATCTGCTTTTAAAGTTCTGCCAGGGCGAAGATTTTCAGAATCTCCAGTTACGGTGATGTCGTGTAGCTGTTGAAACCAAGATTTAGTCTTGTGACGTTGGAGTGTGTGCTGTTATCTCCTTTGTATGATGTCAGACTGTGCTCCACCATCTCCTTTTTTGCAGGCATCTGATTGGCCAACATGGCTTTATGCTTAGTCATTTTGCCATCTGTTGGATTGGCATGTTCTCGACAGCGCACCACTGATTTATTTAATTTATTTTTTTGTTTTTAAAATTTCATGTGGACGCAAAAAAAATATTGTTTATAAAAATACATGTGTACAGGGCCTTAGATGGTTGTGCAAACGCCTTCTGATTAAAAAATAAGATTTTATAGGTGCACCATGGTGATAACTTACTTTCAATTTAATAGTTTATATCTTGTAATACAAACTGAGAATAAAGTCTTAATTGTAAGATTTAAATCCAGGATGAAGATAAGGACTTTGCAAGTGCAATACATTTTTAATTGTAATCCTGTGGCAAAAATGGTCTTTTATAGGGCCTGTTTACACCTGGTCCCTTCATGCGTTTATTTTTCTGATTGGATAGATATCCGATCTTGATATGGGCTTTGGATCATGATATGGACATACATGATATGTATACTGTATTCTCTCCAAAATGCAATCAAGATGGATATACTGTAAATCCGATCTCTCAGACCACTTCAGGAGGTCATCTGGCATGCATGCATCACAAGTCTGAATGCATCGGGTTGTTAAAAACCAAATTTGAAAATTAAATTTATTAAAAAAATAAATATTTTGTCCTCCCAAAATTAAAAAAAATAAATGCGAGAGCGCACATGTTGTGGGCTATATGACCTTCACATATACAAATGCATAAGCCACAGATGATAAATATTAAATGATAAAGAATTACTTACATTTTTTCATTTTATTTTTGACCATGAAAAATGACACTATTAAATAGTTAAATTAGTATCAGATGGTGGCAATAGCAACAGAGATGCAGCACGCACCTGCAGCCTATCTCTATGAAAAGAGAGGAATAGTAATAGAAAATATAGCTTTTTGTTCATTTACAAAGGCATGTTGATTTGTTTTTGGTAAAGTATGTTATACAAAAATAAGCATTTCATTTAGCATATAATGAAAGTAATCATTTTTGCGCTTGTAATGATGTTTTACAACCTGCAAATAAAATAATTTGAATGCCAAATAAGATACATAGCTTACATTTCTGTAAATAATAGTACTAATTATATAAAATCCACAGTATCTGATGCTTAAATTGTTGTAACCTAGTTAAATTTGCATGTAGTGTGGGATTTGACGATCTGACTCATATCCATTTAGCGGATATGCATTTATGCAGACTCAAATGTAAATGAGTCTGTTTTACTAAAAACCAGATTGATATCAGATTAGAAAAAAAAAAACACATGAAGTGACCAGGAGTAAACAGGCCCGTAGTGACGAGAGGCCATTATTATCATTGCAAAGTTTGACTATAAATGTCAATTTGAAGTGTACGGATACGAACTGCTTGTTATTAGCTCTGCATATCCTATGTCACTGATTTTTGTTCCTAGCCTGAAACTATCATTACTCTTTTTGCTTGACGTTGAATAGGCGAGGAGCAGGTGGTTCACAAGCAGCTGTTGCTCTCTGACCGAAAAGCAAAATATTCCCAGTTCAGCCGCTGACGTGAAAGTTGAAATAAGCTATAACCCACTTCCCTCATCATCTTATGTCGGTGCTTGTCTCATTTCCTGACCCTGACTCTCAGAACTGCAGCTTCATTTTAAGAGACTTTAGGGCCAAACAGAAGTTCGCCGAGGACGGGAAACATTCCCAGCCTGAGATAACAGACCTCATTGCGTCTTGTCGCAAATTGAATATTGTGGTTTACAAAATAACGAGTCTTTTTCCCCGTTTCCAATTGAAACGTGTGATTGACTGCTCTCTACCCAGTTCTTGAGTTTCAGGCTCTTTGTTCTGTTCAGACATGACGGACCTCAGGGATCTTGGTTTGCAGAGCGCCCAAACATATTTCTGTGGCCAAATGGGGTGATTCTAGAGCAGTTGTGGTAATATGAAGCATTCAAGGGGATTTATTGTATCTCATCAGACATTCTGCCTCTGTACTCACCTCATGTGTCATTTAGCCTAATTTGACATTTGATCACCTCAACTGCAGTTCGCTTTCACTGGTGAAAGTCAGACAAAACAAGTCAATATACATTTATATTACATTTCGTTTAATTTTTATCCAACAAGCATTTATCAGTTTATACATTTCTTGGGAGTCCAACCCATGTCTTGCTTGCCATGTAAGTTATAGGAACTACTAAGAGTAGCGTGATGTTTTGTTTTTTTGCTTGCGTTGATCAGTTTATTACTAGATACCAGCATAGTAAGAGGAAACCATTTTTTGCTTTTGTGTCATCTTTCATTTCCCTCTTTGTCCACACAAGTTTATTCTTGAATGCATTTTCTCATAGCTTGATTAATTTTTGAGTTTTAGAAAGTCACATTGTTGTCTCCATTGTAGGCATTATTTTGTAATTCTGGTAACTCTGTTCTGTTTAATTTCTTTTTCAAAAATATATTGGGTATTAATTTTAGAGTTTTTAATAGTTTGTTGATTTCTCTTTGCTAGAGAGTGTGAAAATAAAACTTAACAACTGCATTGCGTCTTGCACTTTTAAGACAGTGTTCATACATTGCTTCAGTTTGTCATATTGTCAGAATTAGTATATTACATTATATGTATATTAGATATAATGTAATATTAGATGTATATTACACTTCCATTCCCCATTTAAAGGTATGAAAATATTTATAGTTTTTTTAATATATTATATTGAAAATATTAGAAAACTGTAATTATAGACTACCATTGTATGAAAGACACATAATATATAAGTGAATGGTTGCAGGTTTCTAGTATTTTTCAAAATGTGTTTAACAGAAAAAATAATCAAGAAAGGTTTGTGACAAGCGAAGGTTGAGTAAATGATGATAGAATTTCCCCATAAGTATCCCTTGAAATAGGAAGTATTCAGAAACAAATGATTTGAAAGATAATGCTATTGTTTTTTTTTTTCCCTCCAGCACAGGTCTGGGGTTGACAGGCCCAGAGACTGAGTAGGTGACTTATTTTAGCTAACATTAGAAGATGAACACTTTGCCAGATTGGATTAAGCATGACTGCCATGCTTGTGCTTGGCACTAGTGCGACGCATTGATGTTTTTCATGCCCTGTGCCAAAGCCAGCAGATGATGCTGACTGTGCCAAGGCAGTAGGTGGAGACAGATGCTACCTGTCTTGCCTCCTCTTTTCATCCAGATTGCACCCAGTAATAAAGCAATAAAAAATAATAGACCTGAAATTTACAACTACACTTGTGCTGCAATTAGCAAAGTGATTTTCCAGCGATGACCAACAGCTCTATTTCTCTTTCTCACAGGCCATGTGTGTTTTACTGATGTTAAGGAACAGTTTGGCTAAGTGGTTAACAGAGTAACAGATCTTTTTTGGTTTGGTTTGCAACTTTGAAAAAAAATTTAAATTGTTGTTTTTATATATATACACCCACACACACACACACACACACATAAAATGTGTGTGTGGGTGTATAAGAAAATTTGATGCAGCATTACAATGTTTTTTTTTTTCTTTTTTTTTTCCCACTTACCAAAAACTCTCGATGATATTCTGTCTAGGCTTAATACATTGATGCTTCTTTATGAATGACTCATTCACTTGCCACCTACATACGATTTAGTTTTGAACCATTGCAGTTTTACTGACAACTCATATTTCTGTGTTAAAATAAGTAAACACTTTTCTCACAATATTATTTATGTAGTAGTTTTGCAGTGTTAATGCGTTCATTCTATCTGTTAGCTTCTTTGAACTGTTGCTTTAGATTTAGCTGTTGATTCCTCTGCACAACACTTTTTAGGGAATTTTTATCAAGTGTAATCCAGGAGTCTATGCAAATGAGAATTTTATGTAAGAGCGACAATTGTCCATAACTCGGATTTGCCTGCTAAGTTTCAGTAACATTGTCCTGCCTTAACAACAGTGAAGCTGCAAAAGGTGTCATACTTTTATTAGGTTTTCTACATGGAATATCAATTACAACAATCATTTAATAAT
Source organism: Danio choprae (assembly GCA_903798125.1). Lineage (NCBI taxonomy): Eukaryota > Metazoa > Chordata > Actinopteri > Cypriniformes > Danionidae > Danio > Danio choprae. The sequence continues at coordinate 7,846,106 of CAIGQW010031024.1, forward strand.
TATCTTTCCATGTTGTTGCTAACACTACCCCGAATAAACACTTCCCTACCTCAACAGCCTATAACTTCCCATTGGCGAAACTAAACAAGTAAAAATACATTTAATTAAATAAAAGGAGAAAAAAAAAAAGTATGTGTGTATAAATTATTAATCGGCTAAAGAATCAAGAGAGTTAGCCATCATCAAAGATACATTTTAAAATAGTTTAGAATTTTTTTTATTTACTTAATGATCACTACACTGAGTAGTACTAATGCCACTTACTGTAGCAAACAATTTTTAACCTTTTATTGGGCAAGGAACCATATATGGCAACTTCAGTGCCATTGATTACAATATAATTTTGTAAAGTCACAAAAGTCTTTGTAATAACCCTTAGTAAGTCTCAGTTGAGTATTTCAATCAGTGCCTATTTCTGGGGTTAAAATTATGTTTAAAATAAGATGTCAAGAAGAAGCTGCACCAATTTGGACTTTTCCTGTAGAGGTCTAGTTCCAATTGAATGCTACTAGGTAAACCTGTTTAACTTTCTCATGTGAAGTTTGAGTCACTACAATAAATATTTTTAAAATGTACCTGTAGCTATTTTTTTGTGTCCCAGCACTTTCATTTTCCTGACTCAAATTTCACACACCAGCTTTTGACAGGTCTCTGTGAGCCAGGGGTCTTTTTTTGCCATTTGACCCCCACCTTGTTAAATAACCTGATTGGCGCTCAGCTGTGTCTAGAGTTCAGAACCAGCTAACACTTTGTTGAGGCTCTGCTGTCAGACTAACAATGCCGCTGTGCCTAAGATGGTGTTGATTGGTCATTACTCAGAACGGCTACAGGCTAGTTTGCGCGTGATTTTCTTTTACTTTATAGTCATGCAGATTCAATTCGGTTTGATCTGCCCTCATTATACTCGTGCAACTTCATCAAGTCTCCCCGGTTCCCCTTGCCAGCATCACCCGAAAATACAGCTTAATGATGGAAAAAAGCAATGGTTTGAAGCGGTGGAATAAGTTATCCCACCCACCCCTGCTTAGAACTGAATTCAGATTGACCTCCAGTTCTGCAAGTTATGGATTTTCACTTCATGAAACTCTGTGCTTTTTTTTTTTCTCCCCTTGCTGTGCTGAAGAGTCTCGTTAGTTGTGAACAGTCTGAAGCCGTTCCACTGGGGCTGTGAATATATGAATTTATGATTATGACGGAAGTTTTGCCAAATTTGCCAGCACTGGATGGTTCAACAGTCACCTGTTTCTAGATTCCGTCATGTTGTTGCGAGTTTGTATCCTTCTCATATATGCTCCTTTTATTTTGAATGATTGATTTATTTATTTATTTTTTGATTGCCTTCAATTTTTTTTTCAGTAATGTGGCCAAGAGTAGGTAGCAAGTAGGATTGTTCAATGTTTGTCATGTATGGTAAAGCTCAAGCTTATGTCACTCTATTTGCAACAAACAAAAATAGGTCTTGGTGGTCCAAAAGCATTCACTGTTTGATGAAACCTATTATAGTAACGTTAAAAGCAGTGCTCTACACTAAAACTATTTATTTATTTATTTTATAAAATTGCTTGTGTTCATTTAAAAATATTCGAGGCACAGTTAAATATGTAAGAGCATAGACAAGGGCTGCACTATATATCGTTTCAGCATCGATATTGCAATGTGCACATCCGCAATAGTCACATTGCAACATATTCAATCTTGAGTTTGAATTATAGTTGACCAGGAGCTTAAGTTTAACCATAATAGAGCAAAGATTTATTACTTGCATGTGTTTTTAACATTTTGGTTTAAAACATTTGGGCACAAATTATTTTTTGTATTATTCTGTCTCCTCTCCACCAATCGGCACCTCCGTGAAGTTGGCCCCCCTCCCAACACAAAACATCAGCAAAATAGTCTCGTTAGTTTGTGCTTTGTTTGTGGTGGTTTGTGCTGCAAAAATATTCGTTTGTGCTGTTTTGGTTTTTGAGATATTAAAATAATTTTTGTAGGTCATTAAGTGGTCACGCAGCTCCACAACATGCTTCAAACTCACCCCAAATAGTCTCGTTCGTTTGTGCTTTCTTTGTGCTGGTTTGTGCCGGTGAAAGTTCCGTTTGTGCTGTTTCCGCTATTAAAATATTACACATTTAATTATGGGCGATGACGTCATCAGCCCCCCGACATGCTCCAAATTTAACCAAAATAGTCTTGTCGTTTGTGCCGCAGAAATATTCGTTTGTGCTGGTTTGTTTTTTTAGATATTAAAATAATTTTTGCAGGTCATTCAGTGGTCAGAGGTCAAATTCGTCAATTTAATGTAAAAAACAATACATTTTGAAATCCACAGTTTTACATGTATGACAGTGTCGCTTATTTATGTGCGATTATTCACTCAAAAGACTTTATTTTGCATGTTCCAAAGTCCCCTCAACATAAAACAGATAAAACTTATGATAAACAAAAGTGTATATATACACACACACACACACATACATTCATACAGTTAAAGCCAGAATTATTAGCCCTCCTGTGAATAATTATATCTTTTTAAAATATTTTCCAAATGACGTTTAACAGAGCAAGGAATTTTTCCACAGTATTTCCTGTAATATTTGTTCTTCTGGAGAAAGTCTTATTTGTTTTATTTCGGCTAGAATAAAAGCAGTTTTACATAAAAAAAAAAAAAAATAAATAAAATTTTAAGGTCAATATTATTACCCCCTTAATCGATTACCTCTTTTCGATTGTTTCGAAATATTTATGGCCTGCAAATAATATTTTAATATCTCAAAAAACTAAAATAGCACAAACAAATATTTTTGCAGCAAAATCCAGCACAAACGAACGAGACATGCGAATTTACAACATGTCGGAGCTGGTGACGTCATCGCCCATAATTCAATGTGTAATATTTTAATAGCGGAAACAGCACAAACGGAACTTTCACGGGCACAAACAAACGAGACTATTTGGGGTGAGTTTGAAGCATGTTGGGGGGCTGCGTGACCGCTGAATGACCTATAAAAATTATTTTAATATCTCAAAAACCAAAACAGCACAAATGAATATTTTTGCAGCACAAACGAAACACAAATGAACGAGACTATTTTGCTGACGTTTTGTGTTGGGAGGGGGGCCAACTTCACGGAGGTCCAATAAGCTGGTGTGTGGTGTATGAGATTCCCCCCAAAAATGTGTAAAAAGCGCATTGAGAGTCCAGAAAAGCGCTATATATATATGTAAGGAATTATTGTTATTATAATTATACATTTTTGGGGTTTAACAAAGATTAATTGCATTTAATTATTTATACAGAATTTATACAATTTATGCTTTATATTTAATGCAATTTATATTTTGTCTTGTCTCTTGTCCAAACATCTACATTTCAAAGATTATTTTACTCACCCTAATGGCAGATCATTTAGCTTCTTTAAAAAAAAAAACCCTTAATTTATTTTATTTTATTTTTTTCTGAAGATGAAAATAATACAATATTTTTACTTGATCTAAGAATATTTCTATGTTTGGACTAAAAACGAGACGATGCTAAGTAAGAATTATTTTTTTTGCTTTGTTATTACTGTACCTGAATAATGTTAGATTCCAAATCTTGTGAAACTGCATATCGGATTGTTTATCGCAGAAAAATAAAACATCGCAATATCAGATTTTTCCAATATCGTGCAGCCCTAGCATAGACAATAATTTTTCGAAAACGATTGAATTCTGAATAGTACATTTTATGTATTGTCAGAAAAGTGGCTAATTCATACATTACAAAAACATATGATTTTTGAAAGCGCCCTAAAATGAATCTTTATTGATTGAGATGAGTTCGTAAATTCATATGAATTAGCCACTAAAGCGTTTTTATTTATATTTTATTGCATGCTGTTTGAATACATTTGACCATATGAGAAGTTAAACTGCAAAAACAGCCAAATCTAATTTGTTTTAAATTAACATTGGAAGTGGTCACTAGTACACAACTCTTCAGACTCCTTAGACTGTTTTACACCTTTATTTAGTTCAGTGGTTTTGTTGTGACACTGAATTGGTACTGTGGTGTTGGCACTGGCTACTGAAATATTGGTGGTAGCATGACAGCACTACTCTGCAGACTGGCGTTCTTTACTACAGCTGGATGGCAGTGCCAGTGTTTGTAGTGTCCGGTGCTGGCGACTGAAGATCAGCAGATGTGACAGGAACAGTCAGGCCCTGCAGGAAGTCGACCTGTTTCTTCTCAGGTGCTTTGACCCCTGCACCCCCTCCCTATTAGACTACATTGGACCTGTTCTCAGGACTGGTGTTTTGCGTGCGTGCGGTGGAGGGATGAATCTGCTGATTGGTGTAATCTGAGGTACCGCAGGGCTCGACGCTGCACTCCCAGACTTCCTCATTTAAGTGCACTGTCGCAGTCGGTCTGCAAGAACATGGAAAGACTTCTTGGCAGATCTATTCTCGGAGTAGTGTAATGACTTCCAAAGTGAGCATACTGTAAATAATTAATCCTGCTGGTTTAGATTATTGCGTCGTGTCATTTCAAGCGCTGAAACGAGTCTGAACCCAGGGAGGAAGTTTGCTGTCACTTCAACAAATGCTAATAAGGCCGACTCTTAACAAACATACTAAAAGAGTTGCTCAGGTTCTTCTGTAGGCTTCTTTTGAGAGGAGCTTTGCTTTAATTGTCTAATCATTAATAATCATAGCAATAATTATTGCTGGAAGGGCATCCGCTGCATAAAACATATGCTGGAATAGTTGGCGGTTCATTCCGCTGTGGCAACCCCTGATAAATAAGGGACTAAGCCGAAGGAAAATTAATGAATTAAAAGTACACATTATAAAATAATGATTCTATACACTGCTTTTGATACTTCTTGATGTATGAATAATATGAATAAAAATTTAGATAATAATAAAGCAATATTATTTTGTCTTATAATAATTAGATATTATATACTCAACTTTAAAAAACTACAAAAAATAGTGGTATAATAATGTATTCGTTTTAATTATTTCTACTTAATCATTGTTTTTTATGTGTATTAATTTCTAATAACTTATTATTATTGTTATTATTGTTATTATTATTATTATTATTATTATTATTATTATCATAACCATAATAATCATCAGAATTTAGTTACACTTTTAATAGGAGACAGAAGTGTTGCAGAGAACTGTTGTGTTTCTCACACAGTTTGTCAAGTAAAATATAATCCTGCTTTTAAAAAGCTTTGTCTTGAGACCTCAGTGTTCATATTCATTCTGTTAAAACACCCATTGGGATCAGGTTAGCTTCATTTTTTAGCTTCTCTGAAATTTTTTAGAAAATGTAAAAAAAAAAAAATAAAAATATAAAAATATATATATATATATATATAAAAAAAAATATATAAATAAATATATATAAAAAAATATATATAAATAAATATATATAAATAAATAAATAAATAAAAATTTAGGCAAATTTTACTCTGTGCATGCATGTATAATTTTATTTTATTTTTATAATCTTTATTATTATTATTATTATTATTATTTTTTTTTTTTTAACTAGGTTGTTAAGTGTTGTTGGTGAACACAGTTTAATGAACCATAAAGCAAAGCAAAAAGTTTCTCCGTAACCTTAAGAGCAGACTAGCCTTGCTACATTAGCATCACATCTCATTTTTCAAATGGTGCAATATAGGCCTTCCTCTTCTAAAGATGTTCACGTGCAGAGTGACTTGTGGCATTTTCTTTTTTTGAGTTTGGTATCACGGTGCTGGCCTCTTTTTTTGGGCTCCAGCCCACTTTTCACCACTGAATGTAGGTCAGTCCCCACCGCTTGTCTTTGTGAGGGCTTTGCTGTGCTATTTGTCATTGAATATCATGTGACTCATCCATGAGGTCTTTGTTGTCACACATGGAGCCGTGGCTTCTCTCACTTGATTGGTCCTCGGCTCCTCCTCTGATTCAGGGAGTGTCAGATGGAATTAGCATACAGTGCTGTCATTAGTTAAGTACGTGAGGACGCTTGTCTCATCTCTCATACTCCAAGTCATAACATTCTCAACCATTCATTTTTTTTACTTGAGTAATAGTGAAAAGTTAAAATGGAGAAAAACTACATTTTAAAAGTTTAGGTTGGTAAGAATGTCTGAAAGTATTTGTTATTGAAAAGAATCTCAAACTAATAACTGTAATATTCATGCAAAAACATTAATTCACATTTTACTTTCAAATATTATTTCCTGTTGCTCCAGTTTTCAGTTTCACTAATCTCTCAGAAATTGTTTTAAAATACCGGTTTGTTGCTGGAGGAATTTTCATTATTATTAAGTTGAAAAATAGTTTTTAGAAAATGCATCTGTTTAATGCTTGTTTTTGTAAGTATTTATTTCCATAAAAAAATGCTGACCTCACACTAGAATGCTAGCATATACAGTTGAGAAAAAATAAAAGACCATTTGGAAATTTCTATGGATTTACAATTTATACTTGTGTTTGAGTAAAATGTAATTATTTTTTATCCTGCAAACTGCTAATGATGTTTCTTTCAAATAAAAATAAAATTATCATGAGCATTAAATGACAATTGATAACAAAACCTTTCCATTCCTGTTTAGATTCATTCTTAGATAATTCTGTAGCAATGTGGTCATTTCATAAGATTAATAAAGCAAGATTTGGTGCAGTAACATAGATGCTATTCCACACATTTTGACCAGTTGTCATTTTCTAGAAAAAAAGAGCTCTAAATAACAATATCTTTATTTGAAATTTGGAGGAAATGTTGTCACAGCTTTATAGAATAAAACAAACATATTACTCAAACCTGTACCTGATAAATCCAGAGAAACTGAGATTTTTCAAGCAGTTTTTTGATTTCTTTTTCCCCCATAGATGTTTAATTTGGAAAAGTTTTGACTAAAATCTTTGATTATAATTTCATTCTTTTTAATTTCTCACCACTTGTTGTGTGCTTATTTTGTATTTAGAAGGAAGTGTGCAGCACATATTTACATATTCATCTGAACACCACTCTCAGCAAAGTGTTTGTGCCAGAATTGTTGTATTGGATCTCAGCATGGCCTTTTTTTTTGCAAATATCATGACTCTTCTCAATCTCCTTAGTGCTTCCTTTACAGTGGAAGCCAAAATGTTTTCACAGTTCACCTTTGGACACCACAGCAGGAGCTGGTTAAATTCTTTAGTCTTTCTGTTGGTGGTAACTGTAGTGAGCTGGTTTTGCTAATGCTAACATAAGTAGTGCACCCTTCCTGTCCCAGTTTACATTCAGAGATAACAACAATATTATCAAGCAGTTTAAACCCAACATGAAGGCGCTGAATCTTGGATTTATGTAAATATTATTGAATATATTGAATATATATATTATTTTTGAGAATCAGTACAGAATCACTACAATGTAATGCCTTAAACCATTTAGGTTTAAAAACTACTTCTTTACATGTACAACTTTCTGTACAATATACAACTTAAACTCAAATGAAAACTTAAACTCAATGATATTGCACTTCAGCAGTCATGTTATTTCTTTGATGTATTTTATTACTACGTTCTACTTAACAATAGCAGCATCTCATGGTCTTTAGCTGTAGTTTCAGCACACCCACAAACTTGACTCTTCGGCACAGTGGTAACCCCAAAAACCCAGAAATAAAAATACTTTTAAATTTGAGCATAGCAGTACATTAAACACTAACGAATCTACCTATATTCATTTTGAGGAAAAATATATGAAAAAAAGCACTTAATTTTAACATATCATGTCCGATTTATCTACAGTCTTTTGATATAAAAGAAGTACTGTCGGTATTTTCTAAACGCGTGCAGTGAAGAATAGTGCTTAAAAGGCATGGAAACACATTTTTGTGCCTTACTGAATATGCATTTGTGGGAGTTTCTTGTCAGACATGAATTTTATGGGAGGAAAGTATTTAAATGAGTCATGCAATGCGAGTTACTAATGTTTGCACCGATCGAGCTACAGGTATTTGCGCCATTTATTTAAAGCCTAAACAAAAGCATGTGTTAAATGTTGCAGTTAAAATAGCTGCAGTTGTTTTTGTCAGGAAGACGCACCGCAGAGAACAGTGTGTGTTATGAAAAAGAAGATTTATTTCTATTATGTACAACAAGCTTCGTGTAAAATAAAGTGGTAAATCACTTTTAGGCTTGAAAGTGATGATTCACTCAGTCCTGCCTTGAGAAATATTTGTTATATTAAAATAAAAAATTCTCCCTCTAAGCATACATAAAGGAGAGTGTCCTAGAGGTGGTTTATCAAGCCCACTCACCTCTGTGAAGCACACTAGGATTGGCATGATTTCATTCCAAAAGCATGTTGAAAAGTGTTGATAAGAAAGTGTCTGGTGCATATGGAGAGGAAAGAATGCGTCTCCTACAGGTGATTAATCAAGCCCACTCACATGTGTGGAGCACGTGAATCGTGAATTGCACAATGTTTTCTAAGAGGTAAGAAGTGTGATGTTATTCAACAAAAACATACCTTGTTTTGTCTCACGATTCCAAAAATCATGACACAGGATGTTGGTATATCATTTCAATGTGTTATTGAAACTTTCAGAACAAGGAAAGCCATTTAGTGGCCACATGTGGTGTTTCTGGGAGGTTAGTCTGACATGTTTCTTGTCCACAACATGTCAAAATCACATCATTTTTCAGTTACTATCATAACAGATTAACATTTCATGTAGACTAAAAGTGGCACTAGTGAGTTGATTTATTGAATGTTTTCAGAGATTCATACAGTGATGGAATCTTTTAGAATGACTCGCTAAAAGAATTGCTCACGTTTGTTTATCAGTTTTTAAATTGTAGCCTTTCGGGGTTTTCTGTGGCAGCCCATCAATTTGCTCTGTTCACTAATTCTCACAACATTTCGCTTAAAATATAACGCAAAGATTATACCAAATAATCAGTACAGGGAAAAAATAAAAATAAATTCTTTATCCCAGAAGAGTTGTTATCCCATAGGGTCACTGCTACTCGCCCGAAGGCACTGCTACTACGAAAGCGTACGATACTTACAAAAACACCTTTCTTGTCCAATGCCTAATTGTCATATGCTTTAATAGATAATTGAGTTTTTCCTGCAAGCTAGCCCATTTTTAGATGTGTGTATGTGTTACGTGTGAGGCAGATGGTGCGAGCATATGGTTTGCAACTTGTGATTACCTGCTGCAGCCCCTTTCCAGCTTTTCTCCTCGCGCACCCAAACCGGAGTCGCGGCTGCCCCCCTTTAAGAGGTAAAGACATTTTAATGTCCATGAGATGTAGCCTAGCTTGAGATAAGGCAGTTTGATGACTGATGTGATTAGCGGGCTTGGCAATACCTCCCTCCCGCGTCTGTACTTCGCATATAAATTACCCTTGAGTCAGGAGTTAAGGTGTGATTTGCGAGGCAGATTGTTTGAATGTTGTTTATTCTCTTTGTGGTGCGCTGGCTTTCTTTCCCGACGTTGCATGCTAGCTATGAGCCCAACCAAATGGTATGCAAAGAAGAAAAAATAAAAGCCGTTCACATGCAGACAGTTGATAAACATTCCCACTATTGGACATGTATTGTGACAGACTGCGCTAATATACAGTGATATGCCGGGACTGTCACATAGCCGACATCCATATGCTGCTCCACTCAATCATGAAGCTGTGAAATTGGGTTGCACCCCAACTAGCTTCAAGATTTTTTTTTTTCTTTACTTTTTCTTCCTCTCATTCTGTTTCCTATCTGAAATCCATAAGCATGTGTAGAATATGCAAATGAATCCACGCAGGCTTTTGACAAATTGTCACACATTGCGATAAAACACAGGACTAATCAGCATTTGATGTTTGTTGGGTATTTTTGCATATTAAACCATGCCAGATACTGTGTCAAGTCCACCTCTTTTTTTTTTTTTTGTAATTGCTGTGTTTTTGGTTTATTATTATCTTTCAGATGGCCTGTCACTTGTTATTTATTTCTTGCTCATGGCCATTTTTACGCAAGCATTCAAAACACTGTGTTTTCTTCTATGATTTTTATCATGTTGACGCCAGTGTGATTTGTGTTTTTGGATGTCACAGGTGATCATAGAAAGCAAATGGCAGAGTAAAGGAGATGATGGCATTTCTTCAAATTTAAAATCAGGAGAAAGAATGAGCAAAATGTTGGCTGCAAACAGAAGCAATACAAAATGACAGCTTGAGGGTTTAATTGAACCATCTTAAAATGTCACAGGAAATTAGGACTAAAATAAAGGCCTGTTGCCATCACTGTTATTAATATTATAATGTAAAAAGGTAATATATATTTAACATGTTTAAAAATAATCCATATTATATTTAAAATAAAATGAAAATAAATGATATTTGTTAAGGGATTTATTATAATAATAAATATATTATATATATTATAATATATAAGCTTTTTAAAATTTAAATACAAAAAGCAAAAAAGCAAACTTAATTTAATTAATTTCTATTGTAATTTAGTTAAAATAATGAATAAAATTATAAAAACTATAGCGAGTATAAAATATAAAATGTATTTGTGTAATTATTATACATGCATAATAAATACATTCATATAGGCTGTAATATATATTTAAAATATTATATTTATTTTTTATAATAATAATGATGATAATAATACATATTTTATATGTTATTCTTTATAAACTGTCATATCTGTATTTATAACCAAAATGAACACAGGCAAATCATTAATCACACATTGAGATTTGCATAGTGTATTTGTATAGATATGAATCACTCACTAAATGTCTTAATCGTGAGAGCAGACAGCCTTATTTAGTACAAACTCCTGCGAGTTCTTGTAAAGTGCCTAAACTTATAATCTTGACAGATGCACACTTAACTATCAGAGTACATGAGTGTGAACTATTGCATTTTTGTTGTTGCTCTGAGCAGTTAACAGGCAGTAAATGATCAGTGTGATACTTTAAAGAAGCATATCATTGCGGCAAAGTATATCCTTTTTTAAGGCTCTTGCCAACTAAAGTAGCATGAAATGTAATGCTATTTGTGGTTTGCAAAAAAAGAAGAGTGAGGGGGGAAAAAAACATTTTAAAGCGACTGAGTGTTTTCTTTCTGTTCAAGCTTGAAAGATGCCTGCTAATCTGCTTACCCTTTTAATTGTGAGATCTTGGGGCAGAGCTGCTCGAAGCTAGAATAAAGTTACTGATCCAGAAGTAAACTGATGACCACAGTTATTCCTTGCTTTTGGCTTCCAAACACTGGCTTCCCTCCCCTTCTTTACTCCCCTTCATTCTGGAGGGGAAGAAAAAAGCTCCTTGTACCAACAAAAGAAATTTCTCTTCGCCCATATGTTCGGTTGACATCTTCATCAGGTTCACAGCGGGTTACCTTAGTTAACGTTCACTCCACTGCTTGATGGGATTTTCTACCAGTTCCTTGAGTAGCTGGCTCAAAGTCTAGACGAGCCCCCCAAAAGACAGCCAGGACCCTTCCAGTATGCCAGGCACAATGACATTATTGTGGATGTCGAGGAGCTGGTGCTTCCTCTTTACACGGACCTGTTCGGCCACAAAGACAATGGCTTTGTTCTGGGGCATGGAGTGGGTTAATCCAGACCTCTACATACTGTGAAATAAATCTTTTATAGATGAGCGCAAAAAAAGGAGCGGAAGAAGAAAAGGTTTTGCCAAGGAGGTTGCGAGTTCAGCATTTTAACCTTTGGCCAAGAATAAGACGAGAGGAGGAGGAGGTAGAGGTGGAGGCACGGAGGGAAGGTACAAAGAGAAAAGGCAGACAGGCAACACACACAGTCCTTCATCTCTGGATGAAAACACAAACCACTGCTTTTCAGTGGGGCTGTGCACATTTGTCTGCTTCCGAGGAGACCGAAGTGTTGATTTTGTGGATGGTCTGTGAAGTAACTAAACCCATGTCTTTGTGACAATTTACTCAGAAATAAAAATGCTGTTATGTACTTAAAATGATTTTTATCTCAAGTTGTTCAGAACTTTAATATTAAATAAATGTTTTAGTGTTTGAGTGTTGCATGGACAAAACGGCTAAAACATTCTCCAGAAACTATTTTGTGCTATACTAAACAACATGATGGCAGTGTTAATTTCATCAACGAAAAAATAAGTGCAAAAAATGTTTGTTTCCTATAGGTAGGTCAACACAAACAGAAAGTTGACAGGTTCACTGCACTCGTAACGTGGCTGAAAATTGTGAACGTGCATGTTTTGATCCGCTCATCTAATGAATGAAGAGGGCATTATTTTTTGAAGAAGACTACTAAAATGTAGTCAAAAAGATAAAAAGTAACCAACATAAATTTTAGTTATAATCTTTATAATATTCTTTCATTTAAAAACAAAATGTCCTGTCACTCATCTTTGCCAAAATCCTAAAGATTGTCATGCGATTGTTGTGTCCTAAGAAGGTGTCTTTTATCGACAGTTGTTTTTGTAACTCTTTACACTAAAAGCATAAATATTGTGATACTTTACATTTAGGGCTGTGATGTATGATAGCACGCTAAATAATATGATATTCAGTAAGTGATACAACATTTTTGTAACCAACGTATGTTTCATATTATTTTGGGGAAAGCAAAGTATCACTATTCTGAAAGCAAATAGCCATGCTTTCCTTTTGCATAAAACAAATAAGTCATTTGGTGACCGGTGTGGTGCAGGTATCACATTTTGTGCCACATTGCTTAATTAGCAAATGCATTTGTGCCACTTTGTGCACTCATGGGTGAGCTGGTCTCAAAAGAAGGTGTTGACGCATTTTTGGCGCGTTGCTGTTTGGAATCAACAGAAACAGACCACACCATGGACCAACTAAAAGCTTGTCTAACGTTAATGACATAGTTTTTTGTTATTTAAAGAACACATTAGTTATGTGCCTATGTGGGTCCAAAATGCTCATACACATTGCTTAATACACACACACAGGGATGTACAGCAACACACAAATATCTTTAAATATAAAAAATAAATGATTAAAATGTAACTACAAATATTATTGTCTACATAAATATAAAAACCTCAGAGGGCTTAGGTGGAATCCGGCTTTGTTGCAATCAGTTTATTCTTGACAATTTACATTTGTTTAAATGTTTGGATATAACAATGTTTTTTGACCACACTTCGTTGTTATTGATCATTTATTAGTTTACTGGAAATTAGAACTGAATTAAAAAATAGTTTTGAATTAAAAATGTAATTGATGTCTTCAATGGAGTGCATTCACATCCATTTCCCGAATCCACAGCTGAATGGAAGAGGCTGAATGGGAAAGGCATGTCCACATTCAAAGTAGAAAATTACAATGTGAAACTTTGACAACCAATCAGATGCTGCTTATACAGTTGTTTAGACCTAATGTCTTGTCGCTGCTCACTCAACTTTTGTCTACTTTGTCAGGATGTTAGAATTTACCTTAATTGTTGTATCCCAACCAACAAGCCTCTTGTGTCTCTTCACAATAAAAAAAAAAAAAAATCAAACACTGTAATGCACAACAAGTTAATGATCATTGGCTAAACCGATGTTTAACATAAAGTCATCTGGACAAGATGTCCTGTTGCTTGCCAATTTTTACTGCTCTACCGTAGTCGCACAGTTTTCCGTCTGATTGTTGTGTCCTAACCAGGCATTTGCCCTTCCAAGCTGACAGTACAAATATTGCGACGCATGACAATTTGTAGCCTTTGTCTACTTGCGTTAAAATTTGCCTTCTGTTTAACCAAGCGATATATCTGTCCTCACCTAGAGGCCAAAGTTTGCACAATAGTTGCCAATAAGAGCGTATTTGATGTGATAATCAGTAAAGCAGAGTGTTTTGGATGCCTGTCGCTCAGTGTTATATTTAGAAATGCATCAAACCGTCTTCCACAGCTCGATCTGTACTTCGATAATACTTAATACTATGATGATAACACATCACATATTCACGCTACTTGTTGACACAGTTTATTAAACACAAGTGGATCCCAAGGAGCCCTTAAAGTACGTAGAGGTTTTCCATCAGCGTACGATGACAAGCTTGCCAACTCAATCGACTCTGTGTGCGTTCGCTGTATTGGCTCTACACCCATCCCGTTCGCGGATAGATAGACAGACAGAGGTGGTAAAAAGTGGTGTCAGCTGTGAGCTTTTTCCACCACTCACCTATTAACCTTCTTCCCCCCGGCCTCGGCTCTATCAAAGCGGCGTGTATCGACTTTTAAAGACAAGCATTCCCGGGACGTCAAAACATTGATTTGCGACTGACCCACGCTGTCTGCGCTCGGGGCGGCGGCGTGTTGCCACGCAGCGGCGGTCCTGTCGAAGGTTAGCCGTGCACGAAGCCCAAGGGGAATCTCTGGAAGGGCCCTCCCAAGCTTGCCATCACCCACGGCCCGCTTCACATTGGGTGCGAAAGCAAAAAAAAGAAAAGAAAAATAGCTCGCTCCTCCGAGGTGATTTCAATTCAATTCTCACCCATTAGCCAGCGTTCGCTCCACAGTCAAATTACTGCGAGATTGTTTTCCTTGCTGTCGCAGGCAGCCGATGGGGTTTTAGACTTGTTCAAGGTGTTTTGAATGGTGGTGAGATGAAAACAGCGATGGCAGTGCATTGAGCTGCCACCACATTGACATGTTACGTCAGATTGGAAGCGTGTTGATGGATTTCCTCCATCATTAGAAGTTCAGTTCAGGATGATAAGTTGCATATGATTCTGGTTGTGTTTAAAAGTGTTGTTTAATATGTTGTATATTTTAGAATGTTTTGAGTATAGCTGTCCAATCTTGACCTACATAGTTATTAATAGTTCTAAAATTCCATTCGAAAATTGTTTAGTGCATCAAATTATTTAATTGCTATAATTCTTCTCCTTTTTTTCTTTTCTTATTTAGACAAAAACTTTCTAGGCTGAAACTTTCTTAGCAAACCCAACCCACCCCCCCCCCCCCCCCCCAAAAAAAAACCTCAGGCTCATGCAATACAGCATCACATTATTATCATTATCACTTATTCAAACTATTACAGGCCACTGTAAAACAGCCAATTGATTAGAGCGGTCAAAATAAAGGTTAATATAATGTAAATTTTTAAATACATTTTTAATCTTCTTCTTAAAATAATTTTTATGACACATTAAAATAAAATAATGAATAATGGTCTATATAATAATTTTATTTGCATATATATATATATATAACAGTGGTTTGTTCCATATACAATTGAAAAAACAATATTGCTTAAGGGGGCTAATAATATTGACCTTAAAATGGTTTTTAAAAAAAATGGCTTATTCTAGCCAAAATAAAATAAATAAGACTTTATCCAGAAGAAAAAAATAGTATAGGAAATGCTGTAAAAAATTCATTACTCTGATAACCATAATTTGGGAAATATTTGAAAAAGAAAAAGAAAGTTACTAGAGAGCTAAAAATTTCGACTGTATATAATAAATACATACATACATACATACATACATACATACAT
>CAIGQW010031024.1:7876735-7893605 GCA_903798125.1 Danio choprae
TCTCTCTCTCTCTCTCTCTCTCTCTCTCTCTCTCTCTCTCTCTCCAACCGGATGACATTTGCATATGCAGAACGCCGTGTGCCGACACATAGGAGAATCCAGCCCTGCCCCCTCCCCCCTCATTAATATGTATGTGCTCTGAACGGTGCGCTGCTTGCTGATTAATGCTGTCTGTCAATTTCTTACAGATCCGACAGTGCTGTGGAAGTTCCCTCAGGACTTTGGAGACCAGGTTGGAGACAGGAACTTTTTTTTTTCTTTTTTTTTTTCTATATCCCACCACATCCACGACCCCTCCTGCTCCTCAAGGCCTTTCCTCCATCCTCTTTTTTTTTTTCTTCTCCTTTTCTCTATTTCTCTCCCATGCGGTGTGATGTTGCTGATAATGAAAAGCAGTGAGCAGGCCTTCAGTAAGCGTTGTTCTGGTAATTATCAGCTGGCTATGATGTGAATGGGTGCAGATGGAGCGTTTTCGTGCACCCACTGCTGTATCTCACACCTGTACAGCTGGGTGACACTCCGGGGTTGGTGCAGTAGCTCGATAGTAATGCATGATAACCATGGTTATGAGCCAGTGATCGACTGATGGGGCAGATTTAGCAGCTATTTGCTTCTTTTGAGATCACATCACACTCAATCTTGTAGGGCATTACATTTCATTACACTGTAAAAAATGCAGGCTTTCACTCAATTCCTTCACGTTGTACAAACACAATTGATTAAGTTAACTTAATTGTCTTTACAAATTTAAGTGGATTGAACATAAAACAATTAAGTTGTGCCAAATTGCCAAAATAATTGTGTTTTTTCCAACTCATTTTGCTTAAGTAGTTTGAAAAAGCAGCTAAAGTCATTTTGAGTGTACATTGTATTATAGTACAGTATAGTATAGTAAAGCTCTGCTAAGGACTAGCTTGATAAAAAAATTTAAACTGCTTTTATTGTGTTTATTTTGCTTGCTTTTGTGTAACTTGTAATGTACAACAAAACTCTTGCCCTGAAAATGGACTCACCTGCTGATGTTCTCTTCACTTAAAACACCTAAGATAACTTTTATTACCAACATTAACTCCTCTTAACGCAACATACCTCCTCTTAACAATACATCCATTACCCAGGTAGTTACACCAACACCACTCATTAGGTTAACCTATGCTGACCAAGTCAATAATTTTCTAAATGTACTTAATATTACTAGGTTTATTTGCAAAGATTAAAACATAAAATTATCACAAGTAAATTAATACTAATATTTAACTCTTTCCACTCAGTTTATTTATTACATGACGTACATGTGTAAATATGAAAGATTTTACTTAAGAAATCCTAGTTATATCATTGACATTTAATATTACATTTAAAAAATTAGTTTTAAAATTTAGGTAAAAAGTACATTTATTATAAAAAAAATAGATTTTACCACACCAAAACATTTTTTATTTCTCCACACACTTCAACAATAATGATCAAAATAATCCAGAATTATCTAAATAAATCATGAATATTATTTGTTATTATATTAATTGAAGTATATTTACAATTTCTATTCAGTCATACACTCCAAAAAAGGATGTTTGCTGATTGTTCAAACTACTTAATTAAAATGAGCTGAAACAACACATTTCTTGAGATTTTTTGGGGGGGAAAGCTTAATTGTTAAGTTCAATCCACTTAAAATTGTAAAAACGAATTAGTTAACTTAATTCCTTCATGTTGTCTCAACACAAATCAATTTTGTGGATCTCAGCATTTTTTACAGTGTAACAGTTTGGCTGAGCTACTTGATTGAAACGTACTTTTCAAATGAAAACTACAAGTTAAGCCAAAAAGGGATGATTTCAAGTCAGTTTAACATAAAGCAATCCTGTTAAAATAAGAAATGCTATCTATGACATTAATTCAACATGAATTGTTTAGGTAATGGTAATAGAACTGAAACTGAACTATGTTTTTGAGTGTAGATATAAATCCTCCCAGATGTAATTTTTATCCCTTTAAACTTCTTTCAAAAGGGCATTATGGTGTTTCTGATCAGAAGAACAGCACAGAAATGTTTTGATTGGTTTCTTCAGTGTAGTTCAGGTCATGCGTGCTCTCTGCTCCAGCAGAAGTGGGTCTGGGCCTGGGTCATAGTGCAACGTTGTGGTTTCCACACTTCTTTTTTTCTACTCTCGGCCTCAAGGTCTTCATGTACAAGCACAATACAAATTGGACGGTTCATTATGAAGCCTGCAAGAAAGCGTACGTGACCATCTTTGCCTTTGGTGCACTTTGCTCTTCTGCAAAAACTCTCCACTCTGAAACAACGCAAATCCAAAAAAAAAAAAAAAAAAAAGAGAGAGAGAGAAAAAGCCTTGTTTAGTGACAAAATCGTTTCTGGTTTAAGATGTGTACAGATGGATCGGCCTTTTCCACATTCACATAAAGGCTCTCATTGAGTTGCCTCATTACCAGGATTAAGCGTCTTTGTACGGCTGCTCCCTCTCTAGCCGGCCCGAAATCCCTTTTTTCCCCCAAGTTAGCCAGCATATGGCAGCAGCAGCTCCCATCTCTACAGGCCCCCTTTGTTTATCCTCTTATTGTTGCGGCGCGTAATGACAGTTGTAGGCCGTAGTTTGGGGTGGAGGGGTTACTTTACCCCAGGGGAGTGCGAGGGCGAGGGAAGAGCCGGAGACAGACAGGACTGTGGATTATGGAAATATGAATTGATTTTTTATCCACTCGCCGCTCTGCTCGAATAGGGACTCTTAAATGAGGGGCGAACAGACTGGAGGCTGGCGAAATATGAAGTGCGATCCCTCGGCCCCAGAGACTCGCCGTGGCCGCCGTCACCTACATCTGCCATGTGGAGCAGCTCGAGCGCCGTGTAGCTCTATCTGAATCACAAGGAGGCCATTTTTTGCAAATCGAGCAGACAGATGGAAAAGCAAGACTTTACTGCCCCGGTGTCTCTGTTTTTTTTAAACGCATGTCGGTTTAAAGGGAAAAATAAACAGATATGCATATGCGGGTTATTATTATTATTTCAGCATCTCGCTTCTGCGCTTGCCACCATTTGAAGTTATTTGAAAGGATTTAGTGTTTTTATTGATGGCGGGTTAAGGAGCAGCAGCTCGTAAATAACTAGAGAGATTAGCTGTTCTTCTTTTTCTAGCTGTTATGCGTCTGAACTCTTCACAGCACAGGCTTATGTATGATCTCAATGCAGAGTTTCATCTGTAATTATTTAGTCACACTAAGAAAGCACAAATCACTTTTTTTTTTCTTGACTCTTTTATAGCAGAATATATTAATGTTGCTTTCTGTCAGGGGCTTGCTTTCCAGTCTTTTTACAAAAGGTAAAAGCTAATAAAACAAGCAACTGAAATGGTTAACTGAATATTGTTATATTTTATTCATAAAAACATAATTATTTAAATAATTTATCCTGTTTTAAAAATGCAAACTTTAATAATAATAATAATAATAATAATAATTATTGTTATTATTATTAGGGCGGCATGGTGGTACAGTAGGTAATTCTGTCGCCTCACAGCAAGAAGGTCGCTGGTTCGAGCTTTAGTTGGGTCAGTTTGCATTTCTGTGTGGAGTTCGCA
Source organism: Danio choprae (assembly GCA_903798125.1). Classification (NCBI taxonomy): domain Eukaryota; kingdom Metazoa; phylum Chordata; class Actinopteri; order Cypriniformes; family Danionidae; genus Danio; species Danio choprae. The sequence goes on from CAIGQW010031024.1 coordinate 7,880,332, forward strand.
TGTTCTCCCCGTGTTGGCGTGGGTTTCGTCCGGATGCTCCGGTTTCCCCCACAAGTCCAAAGACATGCGCTATAGGTGAATTGGGCAAGCTAAATTGTCCGTAGTGTATGTGTGTGAACGAGTGTATGGGTGTTTCCCAGTGATGGGTTGCAACTAGAAAGGGCATATGCTGCATAAAACAAATGCTGGATAAGTTGGCTGTTCATTCTGCTGTGGCACGACCCCTGATGAAAAAAAAATGAATGAATGAATGAATTATTATTATTAATTTATTTGTTTTTATATATTAAATATTACTATTACAATTATTACTAATACAATTATGAAAATGTCTTATTTAAAGACATTACATAATAATAATAATAATAATAATAATAATAATAATAATAGTTTGCACATTATATGTAATGTGATTGAATAAGCTGATTTCAAAATTGCTGCAACAATACCCAATGTACAAAAATCCTTATTTTTATATTTAAAGTGATCATTAAATCAATACAATTAACATGTAGCAACAAGGCATTGGATGTCATGTAACCCTAGACTTGGATTTAACTAGCACCTGATATCTCGCACTTCAGCGATGATCATATTGTCTTGTTTACCTATCTCTAAATTTAACCTTTAACCTTGACCTTATCATGCCCATGCCTGAGATTTGCACATTTCCCCAGCATTGCTTTGCATCCCAGAGGGAATAGCGCAGCGTTAGCATCACATTCCAAGCCACCAGCGAAGTGTGTTTGACCTGATGGATGTTGGAGAGTTTCGCAGGAGCCTCCAGATGTCACCCGGCCCTCCATCTCCTTAGTTAGGCAGCGAACCGGCATGCTGAGTGAAGCTACAGCTCATGTAACAAAGCGAGAAACTGCGTCCCCGGAGCCTCGCGGGGCAAATATTTGTCTAGCTTTGACACAGTGTACAATCATATGCCCCGAGCCTGACACTTCATGATTGGTAGCCTTTCCCCCCTGCCTTTCCTCCTCCTCTTCAGGACACGCACCAGCAGCCTGGGGGGAAGGCCAGCCAGCAGAGCATCATCAAGGAGCAGGAGGAGCACCGGTGTGCTTTCAACGCTTTAACATGGAGGGCATGTGCGAGATGAGCCGTGATTGAGGAGAACATCGTCTGGAGGAATTGAGAGGGGGGCTCCTGTCTTGCTTATGGGGCATCCCTTACTTGTCTCATTTTGGAGATTTTTTTTTTTTTCTTCGGTTCAGATCTCCAGAGATCTCCAGTTAGCTGGCCTTTGCGTTGGGCAAGTCACTAAGGCCACGCTAAGTTGCCCGTGGCGTCTGATTACCCTGACCTTAGGGTTTTGAGAACGGAAAAAAGTGTTCTCCTCTCTGTTTTATTTGTTAACGGTGCCAGAAACACTGGAGGCTGCTTGTAGGAAACAGTCTTCATTACATTGGATGTCTCAGACGTTGACTTGTTCATCAAGAAAGTGACATCTTGCAAAAGTATAAAAAAAAAAAACAAGGGATATTTCCAATTCTGCTCTCACGTCCTCTTCAAATGTGGAACAGGATGATTGGTCACTTGTCGGTTTTGCTTCCCTCTGCAGCCACAGTTTCAGTCCAGCTACTGAACTGAAATTAAGAACTGCACGGTGGCTTTCCAATTTTAAACATTATGGACAACTTATCTAAACCTCCAAATTAAGGTTATAGATGTGCATTGCGCGGCAAAACCTCAGTCGTGGAAGGAATTGCTTGTCGTTGGCCTAAAGTGGAGGATGTCCTGGTTTAGTAGAGGAAGAGATAGACAGAGAGAGAGAGAGAGAGAGAGAGAGAGTGAGGGGGTGGTGGTTGCGTTTCTCTGAGACTCCACACGCTTGATGTAGCTTCTAGCCACAGCTGAGAGAAAGAGAGAGAGCGAAAGTGAGTGAGCAAGCGATCGCGTGGTCCAATGGGAGTTGACAGCTTAAACGCAGAAAATCCCCCAGGCCACTTGGCACTCAATTAATGATGTTTCTGGCTCTGCGGTTCTCGGGCATATGTAGCTGAATCTCAGCTTGGCCCAGTAGAATATCAGTTGTGTATTCTTAAGAACAAAAAACTGCTCACCCGTCACATTAATATATTCATCGCAGAGAAGTTTGGAGAATCTATCCTCCTGCGTTTGCTTTCGAAATTAAGCAAAACCTTGTTGTTTGTACATTGTATTAGTAGTCTGAATTTGATAGAGACCTGTGGGTGGGCTGTTTTGACTTTGAACCACATAGTAACCATTTCAGAATATCCTGGAAACCACCGGTTGTGCAAAGTGGATTGAATCTCTGTATTAATGTAGAATATTAAGAATTACTATTTTACACATTTTCGTCTTTTATTTTGTTCTGTTTTTTTTTTTTTAACGATGAATGACCTAGCAACCATTTCAATACACCCTCAAAGCCTTCTAGCAACTATATAATATTGAATTTAGAATTGAATTTAAAACAACTTAACATGTTTTTCCTCGTTTACATTCCACTATTTCATACCTATAGGAATTTTTAGATAAGAATAACCAAAATCTTACATTTGGAAGCCAATAACCAATATTTAAGCAGATAAATAGAAATCTCGAAATTATTTCTTCTAAGCCTGGTTATAAAAGCATTTAAATTATTATTTTTTTTATTGTAAAATCCTAACTGAGGATAATTAATTTTCTTATCGTGTGATAACTGTACAAATAAAGAGTTAATGATAACGATAAGACTATTCATAAAATTTTAAACCACATGGCAACCATCCAAGAATATTCTCGAAACCAACTAGCAACCCCATAATATATGATTGATTGAACGAAATTGGCTGAAAAGTAGCTAAACTGGACTGAATCTTTATTATCAAATTGGAATCTTAGAAATTAAAATCAATTTTACATCATAAGGACTTGTAGGTAGACTTTTTTTTTTTTTTACTTTGCAGCTCCTAATATCCTTGAAAACCACCTAGCAACCACATAATAACTCATTGATTGTGCAAATCAGATTGACTGTATTCATTTAAAATATTAGATTTTCCTCATTTGCATACCACTATTTTTGTCTCTGGGGCCATTTTTTTTGTTTTATCAAAGCCTCTTCTTATGCATAGCACTGTAAACTCTGGTTTCCAGTGTCCACAGGCCTGGTGAAGTTGCTGTTGGAAGGCTTGCGGTGGTTAGAGTGGAGGTTGTGTATCCACACTGCCCCGTGTCTCATCCCTGCGGTCCTGTCACGCACTTGTCAGTTCTTTAAGTGGGCAGAGGATCAATATATCACCTGCTACATTTCCTTAAGCAGTCTCACACAGACGGCGTGTTTGCGCAGGAAAGAAATAACCTCTGTGCCAGCACACCGAATATTAGCTTCTTACCACCTAAGGGTCAGCACAAGAAGCCGCGGAAAAGAAAAGGAAGACGAGGGCTAAAGAAGAGAAATCAACCACCTCCCGCTCCGCTCGGCTCGTTTCAAGTGAAAATGTAATGCCCTGTGTCAATTTGAAACTCTGGAAGAGCTACCCCTTTAGCACTTTGCCTTGGTCCAGGGGCGAAGTCGGCACTTATTAAAGGCGCGTAGTGCAGGGTCAAAAGCGGCAAGCCAGCAGCATACGATTAAAATGTAATGAAAGGATTCTCGGTTGGAGATTTGAGGGTCCAGAGAAGGCAGAAGATTATTTTATCCCCATTGATGTGCCGTTGCATCAGGCACCGGTGCTATTAGAGAAGATACGCTTTAAGCTATCGCACCTCAAAAGTGCCTGACCGAGTCATGGGTGAACATGGCCTTATCTGAGATCAGGTATTATTAATTTTGCGTCAGTTTGAGGTCTTGTTGGACATATGAAATAAAGATTATTTTAGAATTACACTGATTTAAAGCTTCGGATGTTATTTCAAAGACTAGCTATACGTTGATAGCTGGGGGAGGAGTTGCATAGGTGAAAAAATAAATAGTTGTAATTGTTAAGGTCGTTTATGAGAAATAATAATAATAATACATTTGTTTTTATATAGCTCCTTTAAAACTTAATTCTCAAAATGCTTTACACTTAAAAGACAAGGATAACAGAAAGTACAGTTTACCCAGAGGTTTTTCAAAGTTATACAGAGGTAAAAAAAAAAAGCCCAACTAAATGCCAAAAATAAAAATAAATTAATTGTGAGATGAAAAAGTTGAACTTACTACAGTTGTGATTATAAGAAGTTACAGACCTTAATTAATGTTTTTACCTTTATAAAGATTCCTAAAGACATGGAGACAGTAGGACTTCAACAAACAATTAACCAATTAATCATTGTTTATTTCTGATTATTTGGTTGATTTGATTGAGCTTTAAAGTGAATGAAAAACCTTGAGCAATATATATTTTAATTAATGAAATAGAAAATATCATTAACTACTTTGAAATCTAAAAATGCACCTCCCGTTGGTTCAACTACATGAACAGTGCCCATTATTAAAACTCATCTTATTCATGTGCACTGAATTGCATTTTTATGAATAAATGAATGATTTGGAAAAAGATTTTTGCGATTTAAGTAGCGGTGTGGTGCCTGCCTGTTTTTAGGATATTGGCTGTTTAAAAGATGTTTGGCTGTTTATTAGTACTTATAAACTACATGTTCTGCATGACCTTATTCTATATCCCTAATCCTTCCTAATACTTTTTCGTAGTTAATGATTTGTCAATAGGAAAAATTTACCCTTAAAATATAGGGTGACCGTAATTTTTTCTGAATAATTTTGTAATTGTGCAATAGTCACAATTGTGCAAAAAAGTTGCATTAATATAGTTACAGTTGTTGTTAATGGAGCAAAATAGTTTTAAAGTACTCATATTTATGCAAGTTGAGAAGTGGCCTTATTTAATATATTTCTAATAAAAATTAAATTGAGAAAATGCACCTCCTGTTGTTTTTAAGTTAAATTTTTAGATTATGTCTCTCTGAGGTATTGGGTATGGCTAACATACTTGATCTCGCCCCTGCAACTGTTTTGACAGCGCAATGACAACAAACAGAAATGGTGAGGAGGGGGTGTCTGTTAGGTTGTAATAGCTCTCCCAAAACCCTTTTCCCCATCTTTCTGAGTGAAATGCCTACTTTACTACATCCAATCAGCTCGCAGTAGAAAAAACAAGCCACGCCCACTTTTTTCTCATTTAATATTTCGTTTCACAAAAAAAAAAAAAAAAAGGTTGCAGGTTCCGGTTCATGCATACTTTAAGAGGGAAGAGTGCTGTATATATTTTAATATCTCATTAATATTAACTGTCATACTTGCTAACAGTTAACCCCCTGCTTGTATATACATCATCAAACTTCTTATGTCATGCAGTTTAGTTGTAATCTTAAATATATTAGGGTCTTTACAAATGACACCAATTGTTTTGTTTTTAGTTATAAACTTTGGCTTTGTTTGCCCTACAACATGCAAAATCCTTAATTCTGAAGGGCCAGTTGAAGGGTCCAGTTTTGAGCAATTCAGAGAATGACACTTCAATATAGTGCCATTTGAGAGCAATATATCTTGTTTGAAATGTAGCATTGCGAAATTGCACTCTATACCTTCATTCACTATTTTCTGCATTAGTCCACTAATATAGTCCACTTGAAGGTGTAAATGAACCCGCCCGGCACTCCCCCCACTCACCATTATGGACAGCACTGTGGCTGCAGTAGAGTCATTCAGGTTCCTGGGCACCATCATCTCTCAGGATCTGAAGTGGGACATTCACATAGACTCTATTGTGAAGAAAGCCCAGCAGAGACTGTACTTCCTCCGTCAGCTGAGGAAGTTCAACCTGCCCCAGGAGCTGCTCGTACAGTTCTACTCAGCGGTCATCCAATCCACCCTCTGCACTTCAATCACCGTCTGGTTTGGCTCGGCTGCCAAAACCGACCTCCGCAGACTACAGAGAATAGTCTGGACAGCTGAACGAATCACTGGCACTACCCTTCCTACACTTCAAGAACTGTACTCTTCCAGAGTGAGTAAAAGGGCTTACAAAATCACTCTGGACCCCTCACACCCAGCGCACTTCCTGTTTGAACTGTTACCGTCTGGTCGGCGCTACAGAGCACCAAGCACAAAAACAGCCAGACACAGGAAAAGTTTCTTTCCTCAGGCCATCTACCTCATGAACAGTTAAATATTCTACTACAGTGCAATAAACATGTGCAATACTTTCTCATACGCACTCGTACACAGCACCTTATAACAATTTACAGTGCAATACTTTCCCATACGCACTCGTACACAGCACCTTATAACAATTTACAGTGCAATACTTTTTCTACGCAGTCGTACACAGCACCTTATAATTTGTCTGTACATACAATTCACCTTCCAGAGCTTTTTGACTGATTGCATCTCTGTTTAATGTTTGTTGTGTTTTTCATATTTATTTCATGTTGTCACTGTTCACTTTATGTACACTGGAAGCTTCTGTAGCCAAAACAAATTCCTTGTGTGTGCAAGCACACTTGGCAATAAAACCCATTCTGATTCTGATTCTGAAAACGAGTGAGTTAATTCAAGACTGAGTGCACTAGAGGGGATGCTGCTTTGTTTGAGCTTTGCTGGTTTATAAATTTTATACTTTATAAAGATTTTAAACTTCTATGATTTAGTTATTTAACACTTAACGAGCTGTCTATTAGTAATGTAACATAATATTTTTTATTTATGTCATGAATGCAAAAAATACTTTATTTTATTTTGAAACTTACACCGAAACTTGATTTCGTTGTGAATACAATCTTGTGGTCAGACATGGAAATTAATTTGGTGTGCAAACTCTTGCAGTGTATGGGTATTCTCTAGCTCTAGCTGAGTGTACATGAGTTCTACACTTGTTATTGCAATGCATTGTGTGATAGATTAAGTGCACTTCAGAATGTTCACTATGGTTTTGAACACCACTAGTAATGGCTGCGCCCTCAAATAGTCCACTATTTAAGGGTATGGGCCGATTTTGAATTCAGCCCAATATTCTCATAAGCACTGTGTCTTCTTCTATTGGAGAACATCCAGGATGGCTGAATTAGTCTCGCGCTACAGCACCCCAACTGGTCAAAACAACTGGTTTCAAGTGGCCAATAGAAGTATGATGATAGCTTTTTCTATTCTGAATGAGAACACTGTTTCATATTGCAGATAAAAAAATGGAGATCCCATAGATTTTTATTGTCATCAGTAATCAATCACATAGTGCTATAAAACCAAACCTTAGCAACTGCATTGCAGCCATGACCACCATGGCAGCAAGTTTCGAGCATCTTTCTCATTTTTCTTCAAAAAAATCTGAAACTCTATTTGTAGTCGTAGATGCATTTGATTTTGGAGCCAGTAGCGTTTTCGTCATAATAACCACAGGGCACTGCATGTGTTATGGCCGCATTCTCTGACACCCAGAGAGAGAGAGGGATGTGCAGAAAGAAGAAGCAGGACTTAATTGGGGTTTGGGGGTACAGTGAACACTGACCTGTGGGGAGATTGGGTTTGAACCTGTCACTGGGATCTCGGTGCCGTCAGCATGGTGGCTCTGCCAGTCTCTGTCTCTCTCTCTTTCTCTCTCAGACACACACACACACACACACACACACACACACACACACACACACACACTTTTCCCCTGCTGGAGACAGTTCCATAGTGCCGTGTAGACCTGCTGGCTGGCAGAATTTTTAAAGAGCATGGAGGTTTAAAGACAGAAACCCCTGGGGAGGAATCCCACCAGCTTGGAGAGAGAAAAGGGGGAGTTTGCTGTCTCTCTGTCTTTCTCTCTCTCTCTCTCTCTCTCTCTCTCTCCCCCTGTCTCTCTCTCTCACTTTATCTCTCTTTTCTCTCCTATCCTATCTCCGTCTGTTGGTCGGTCTGTCTGCCTGCCTGTCTATACCTCTCAGTTCTCATGCTTTCACTCCTTCTTTCTCTCATTTTCTTTCTCTCCACATAACCCCCACCCTCATACCTTCATCCCAGTATTGACAGAATGAAGAAATGCTTTTCACTCACTCATCCGGAGCACCGCTTAGTTCCCGCTCACAACATCTTTCTTTCTCCCTTTTTTTTTCCCTCTCTTTTTCTCTCCCTCCCATTCCTGTCTTGCTGTTCCCATCTAAATATTCAACTCTTACATTCACGTCACCTAGTAACATTGGCTACGTTCATGCTGCAGCTGAATGTTTTTTTTTCCAGCCTCACTGATGTGACACAGATATGTTTTATATAGAGGGATGTTTTGGAGTTTAAAAAAAAAAAAGTTAATACAAGAAATACATTCACTATTTTGTAAAATAGTGGCAGTCTATAGGAAATCTATAGGAATTTCTCGCACATTTACATTCACTGTTCCATAATGTTGGCATGAATAATGCCCATTATTAAAACTCATCTTCTTATCACTTAATTGCATCCTGTGGAATGAATGAATGACTTTGGTAACACTTTAGTCTAAGTACCAATTCTCAATATTAAGTATTGGCTTATTACCTGCCTGTTATCAAGATATTGGCTTTTTACTAGTACATATAAACTACATGTTCTGCATAATCTTATTCTACATGCCTAATCCTACATAAAACCTAAACCCAACTACTACCTTAATTACTATTAATAAGCATCAAATTACGAGTTTTTAAAAGTCATAGTTAATGGTTAGTTATTAGAAAAAGTTCAATTAAAAGAATTGCACCTTAAAATAAAGAGCGATCAACTTATTTGGAATAACTTTGTAATTGTGCAAAATATTCACATTTGTGAAAAATAGTGGCAAATAGTCACAATTATGCAAAACAATTGTATTAATCAAGATACATTTGTTGTTGATAGACCAAAAAATTAAAATGCTCACAATTATGCAACATTCTAGCAGTCTCCTCAAATAGTCCTTAAGCAAAAATTCAGGCAATTCTTCATGCATATTTTGTCAGTAAAGCTATTTTTAGTTTTAGTAACTCCAACACATGCTTTCAGATAGAGCAGCATTTACTACAAAAAGGCATAGTACATTGACAAGCTATGCAAAATTGCATTCAAAATCTATTTCTGTGATAATAACAGTCATTCTCAGTAAACTACGGCTGTGTGTAGTAAATGCTACATGTGAAAATACCACATTTAATAACATGCCTTTACTCCAAACTCACTTTAAAACTTCAGTCAAGTGTTTGAAATAATTATTTCTGTTAGATGTTTCCATTGTCATGCGATTTGTTAATCACGCTGAATCAACGAAAGCAGTCAAATCTTCTGTTGATGATTTCTTGGATCTTTTCATGTTTGGAGTGACCTTATATACTTATATCACTTATATACTTTTTTTATATATCATCAAGTACTTGACACTGTGATTAGATCTGGGTTATGATTTCACCATTCTGTCTCTGATCTTGCACCCACACTATCAGAATCCCCCAATTTGACTTGCAGTGTAAACGTCGTCATTATTCAAAATCAGAGCATAGCAGCACATCCCCTGATATCTGCTGCTGCCGCTGATGCCAGTGCTGGATCTTCTGCTCTCATCCAACCCTGGAGAAGCTCCCTTCCTCTGTAGGGAGTTCAGAGAGAGAGCGGTAGTGTCTCCTGGTAGCGTGGGGTAATAAATGCTGCCAGTAGAGGAGAGAAAGAGAGGGAGAGAAAGAGAGATAGTGATAGAGGAGAAGCTGTGATTGCAGGCCTCCGCAGTGGGACCAGGGGGGAATGGAGACTGCTGTCTCATTGAGTGATATCCCTGTCTCAACAGTAAATAAATAATGCAGCCTGCAGAGTTCACCCTGCCTCCTCCAGTGAGTTGTAAATGCATTAGCTGTTTTATATTCTTTTGTCTTGGGAAAATGGTTGGGAGGGAGGTAGGGAAAGAGTGGAAAAAACAGTACAACCAAACAACAGGAACGATACCAACTCGCGTTACACCTCTTTACATGATCTGACTCTCCTCCCTGAGCACGCTTTGGTATAGTCCCCTGATCACCTGGATGAATAGTAATAAAACGGAAAGAGGAAAAAAGAAGTGTGTAGTGCACATGCGTGCTGAGACTTGGATCTCCTGAAAGCTGGAGGAGAATGTTTCTCTTGGATGTCGGAAGCAGAGTTGCACTAGTTTCAATTGACATGAATGGATTTAAAGTCAATGTTAAATTATGTCTAGTTTAAATATAAGTATTTGCGATGTTTCATCAACACGTTTTGCACCCTAAAATGACTTCAGACCTTCAGAATGAGTTCACCCCTAAAATGGAAGTTTTGGCATCATTTACTGTGTGACTTACTTTTTCTGCAGAACACATAGTTTTTATGTTTTGTGTGTGCAAGTCAGGTCAGTCAGGTCCAATATTATGGTTTTCATTTAATGATCAAAAGTATTTTTACTCCGTCGTATTGACACCACTTTTCATTATCCCCAAAAGGCAGATGTTTCAGTAGTCTTAATTATGCCTTTTCTTGGTCTAATTTAATTCTGTAGGCTGTTTTCATCATGCACGGAATTAGAAATGCATCAATTGCGCATGTTGTTACAAAAACTGTCTGTCGTCTAGTCCGAATGTGATTTCCACTGTGAATTCCGTTGCTCGTTTCTGTCAAGCGGCTCTGATTGACAGCAGGGACCACTGTTGACTGGCGTCAAGCAGGCCAGGGTTGGACCAGCGACAACTTCTGCAACGGCGAAGGAGACAATTTTATTTGCGTAGCATCCGTTTGCATACGCTTCTGCAAAAGCGTGGCACAGCTTGGCATAAACACTTGGGGGAAGCGCCTATAGGAGTTAATGATAGTAGCAGTCACATACGGCAGCATCAGGCTTGTGTGCGCGTGACAGCTTTACTGCCGTACAGTCATCCGCCGCGCCACGACACGGCGAGGATGTTTCTGCCGCTGCCAACGTTCCTCTCTCGCCTGCCAGAGCCTTCAATCTCCTCGCCGCTCTCTGTATCACATACTAACTCTCTCACTCTGTCTTCCCCCATCAGCACCACCGCCTCCCACCGAGAAAAACAGCAACCAGTCATCATCCGCGCCTGCATATATACGCAAATAAAAACAGACACCCTCGCAGCACAGTGCACGCACACACACACGCACGCTGAAAGATTAATTTTGTTTTAAAGCGCAGGTATGGATGTGCAAGCTGCATTTGAGCTACCCAGCTGCTGTTCATTTTGAATGGTCGCAGCTTGTTGTACTTTGAAAAAGGGATCACTGGCAGTTCCCCATGGCTAGTCTACAGTGCAGGACTGGCCAGACGTGGCTAACCCATATGGCTATGGAAATCCATATGCTGCTGGTGCTAGGACTCTCCCTCTGGGGCTGTGCGGTAAGGTAAAGCCCCAAAGGCTGGTCCTTCTTTCGCCAAACACTCACTTCTTTCGCCCCCCCCACACACACACACACACACAATCTCCCAATCTTTCTTGCTTTGAACCCCTGGTGCTACTGAGGCATTGTCCCAACAATCTGCTGTCACATCCGTCGTCCCCACACCACAAGCGAAACTATCAATGAGCTAATGGCTGCTAATTATTTTAGCCTCTGATCACCCTCCCCTTTACATCAGCTTGGTGGAGTTTGCACATTCATTTGCCATCCACTGTTCTGCGTAACAAGTAGTACTTTGGAACTGCTTTACACCATTTGACTCACAAGCCATGCAGAAGGTGTACTTTTACTCTAATCAGATTGACTTGTGATTATCTCGATGTCGTAGAGATGTAGAGTTTTTGCTTTTTTGACCAGAGACTATATGCAGCAATTAAAAAAAACAAAAAAACAAAAACAAAACTATTTATTTATTTATTTATTTATTTATTTATTTATTTTAATTTTTATTTTCTTTGCTAGCTACTGTTCTGCTTCATGAATATTTGTAAACAGAAGCACATCATCTGATTAACAGCTTCTAACCTGGGAAGTTTGAGAAAAGGTGTGCTTTTCCTTTTCTAATCAGTTCAACTTATTTTTGCTAGATTTATTTGTTTGGCAGATGACAAACGTGTTAAAAACATGTAGATATGGGTTAGAGTTGTATCTAGGGACCAGAATATTATGGAGTTGAGAATTTCAGCTCTTGACTTGAGGCAAGATGGAGCCACCAGCAACTATATAACTCAATGTATAACTCAATTTTTTAGCAGTGTAAAGAAAGCATTTGCTCTGCACCAAAAACCATTGGTTATGCTTAACAGATATTTGTGTGAAATGAAACCGTTTCCTCTGATAGTTTTTGTTACAAACCATGTGGTTGAAGTAAAGTTGTGCTATAACAGTCTGTTGAACTGTTACAGATGAAAAACTGCTGAAAAATCCCAATTTAACTATTTATTTGAAATGAAACTCTATCATCTGATTAACTAATTTTCACCATCATGCAGTTTGTTGAGAAAATGTGTGTTCTCTTATAATCCGTTCACAAAAGCCTGATAAAAACCCTTAGCTAGATTTACATTGGATACTATTCTAGGGCCCTAAATATAGACAACACACAGCCATTTAGCAATGTCATAAAGTTAATCACATTGATTAACAACTCTGATTTAAACAGTTTGTGCTATAAACATGGAGGATACAGAACATGACAACTTAGTTTGTTGAGAATAGACCTGTAAGACAAAACAAAAGGGGTGAAAAATCATTTAAGCTTATATCAGAATAATATCTGGCAACCATAACATCACAGAGACTTGAATTTAGGCTTATCAAACTTTTTTTTTTTTTACTCAATACACAGCACACAGCTAACCTAGCAACCACACTGGCAACCATTTAGCATCGTGTTTAAAGTCCATCTGAACCGGAAGTTGCTCTGGCTTTTATTTCAGTATTTTGATGTACTTCCAACTGAAACAGAATATTGAGTAGTGGACAGGACTTTTCGGTCATCATTCCCCAGAACTAATGGTAAGGGGTGTGGTTAAGCATAATGTGGCTAAAGCCACAAACTGACATAAGCAGAGAAGGACTGCCACTCCAAACGTGGAAACAAATGGTCAGACTTTGAAGATTACCAACTGTTTTTTTCAATGGATTAACTTGCGTGGATTAACTGTTCACCTAAAGTATAACAATGTGCGCTAATAAAATAAACATTCTAAATTTAAACTCAGAACATGTTAGCAACCTCATAGCAACACCCTAGCAACATGTCATCTGTTCATCACATAATCCTCTTGTCATGTCATCTTCAAGTCATTAATTAAGCCTTATCCCTTGAATGGTCTGTAATGTGTCTCTCTCTCTCTCTCTCTCTCTCTCTCTCTCTCTCTCTCTCTCTCTCTCTCTCTCTCTCTCTCTGTGT
>CAIGQW010031024.1:7900442-7910442 GCA_903798125.1 Danio choprae
TAAAACACAATTTTTAAGAAACAATAATTATATTGATGCAGTTTGTAGTAAGTCTGATGTTTGAGAAAATATAAAGGGTTACTAACTTCAATTTATCAATTCTTTCACAGTTTTATTTTTTATTTAATTTTTTTACTGAATGTCTTATGGTGTGACAACAAAATACAAATACAAATAACGTGAGAGGCATTTATCTTTGTTGTTGGACACTTGTCTTTATCCTAATTTGATATAAAATTATGACAAATATTTTATTTCCAATAATTTTATTAATAGATAAATAAAGCTCTGAGGATTTTTTTATTTTTAAAATACAAAATTATTCTATATAATTTCATTTTAAAAAATATTTTTATTTTATTTATTTATTTTATTTAATTTTTTTATTAACTATGCTTGAGACAGTCACACCATAGGACAGTTTTGAGATTTGGCTCATAAACACAGCAGTTTTTATAACTAGAGGTCTATGGAAGACAAATAAATGTTTAACTATTGACTACATTCTTAATTATGACAATGCTAATATTCAATTTGTCATGCGTGACAGTGAAAATGCAACGTTTTGCAAATCATTGCAAAAAACTGCAGCAATTTGCTCTTAGTATACAATTTAAAAGCACATCAGGTCATCCGACGAGATTACTTGGTATTGCCTTGACCGTCTCCCAGCAGGTGGTGGGTTTGCTAATCACTGTCATGTTCTGGTTTAACTTTTCTAAGATTCAGATGATTGGCAGAATGATAAATTTGTTCACTTTTAGATTCTGGGAGGAGGCTCTTGTTGAAGGGAGAGGTTTGCATCAGCGCTGTGTGGGCAGTAATGTTTAAATCAGACGTTGTGTGTGTGTGTGTATGTGTGTTGGGTTTTGGATCCAGGGTCTGGGATTTTGATCGCACTACAGGGAGCAGCAGGCAGAGCGCGGTGATAACAAGCGCTCTGATAATGTGTGATTTTTATAAACACGGCTGCAAAGCATTGGCCACCGCCAGCTGGAACTGCTGTCTATGACACGGAGGGCAGTCAGCTGCTCGGTATGGGAAAATAAACACATGTCAGCACATAAAGAGGAGAACTCGGTCAATCTGCCTTATTGATATCTTAAACTGTTTACATTCATACGATTATAGCAAAAGTACACTGGACACACACATAGAGATTGCTTTGCTTTTGACATTGCGCAGTACTTGGTTCGATTGCTCAAGTCACATTGTAAAATTTAAAATGAATATTTAAAAGCAAGTATTAGAGGATGCTTGCATTTGTTTGAGGAACATATGCGAAGGCTGCCAAAGTTGAACCTATGTGTTGAGCAACAGATGGGTACTCTTTACACACGACGAACCGTGGCCCAGCCTTGGGAAAGAGCAGAGCGCGCCACACAGGCAAACAAAAGTGCTAAAGTTAGCAGGCAGCGTGGGATCTTTGCTTCGGAGCCTCTTTGATCCAGACATTAAACTTGCTCGCCTGTTCAAACGTACGCCTGGCAGACCCCTCTGATACTGTCAGAACAGAGCAGTTGGCTTTTGTACCTTAATAAAGACTTTCTCTCCGATGCGGGGAGCCTCCTCCGGTAGTGTCCACAGGGGATCGGCGTTTGTTGACTTGGTGTATCCGTATCTGTTGTCTGTATATATGATGTTAACAAGCACAGACACAGTTCAGGCCGATTGCGGATTATTTATTGGTGGTGGAACAGACAGTTGGTTAGAGAAGCTAAAAGCTCTAAATATCAGAAAGGTTGAACGATGGTGACCTTTTCTTCTTTTCTTGTCTGTTTTCCACAGCATTCGTACTTCGTAGCTCCTGATATTAACGGACTACCCACCATACCTGAAAGCGTGAGTATGCTTAACCCAGTTACAGATCAAATACAAGGACCCCAATATTTAAGCCACGTGTAATGTATGAATGTTATTGCACTACAAAACAAGTGATTGTGAGCAGAACATGATGCAAAACATAAAACAAAACATGAAACTATACAAAACATGAATCTCATGGAAAACATGAAACAAAGCAAAACTTGAAACAAACTTGAAACAAACAAAGCCCTGGTTCAGAATATACAGCTTTTATTGTTGGTTATGACAGTCACGGTGTCAGATTATGCGAATTTGTCTATTTAAGATCTTGATGTGTTGTAGGTAACAAAAGTACCAGATTACACATTGCTTTATGATCAATCGTCACGTGACATCTTAGATGTACATGTTGTTATTAAGAAGCCACATAAACTATAAATGTCTCTTTAATTGTCTAATTTGTTTGTTTTCATGACTATTTCAGTAACTCGCGCATCAGGCTGCAGAAATGCCTCAGCTAACAATCACCAACATTTATCTTTTTATTCTATAATGGTAGTCCAGTAATGACACGTCATACAAGCGTATTCTTGCCATAACTCCACGAAGCTTTCTTCCAATTGATGGAGGCAGTCCTTTTCATTTTACCATCTTAAAAACTGTCTTTAGAACCTATCATAGACGGCTGGGTGGGGAAATTAAACATGCTATTCTGCAGCGACGTCATGAAGCGTCACAAACATGGCATCTGCTGTCATGCGCTATGGCACACTACACAAGAAGAAACAATTTAATCTTGCATCCCTACACTTATTTGTCATTTACGAATTCCCTCAACACATCAAGCAAATCCTGCTGAAATCAGGAAAATAAATCAAATATACATTTTTTACAAAAAAAACAAAAAAAACATAAAGCAAAACAAAACCTGACACAAGCTAAAAGCTTAAAAAACAACACAAAAAATTGGTGTCCAAATTTCTTTTAAATTTACTAATATGTTTTTTCCTCCTAGAGAAATTTAACTGAGTACTTCGTAGCCGTGGATGTGAACAACATGTTGCACCTTTACGCCAGCATGCTGCATGAGCGACGCATCATCATTACCTCAAGCAAGCTTAGCACTGTGAGTTTCTGCTGTCATTTTCATTTACACATCAGACTGACAATTTTCTTGTTACTTAAAATATCAACATATGTTGTGTTTATACTATAAATGAAAATCGAACTATTTTTGAATATAATTGTGTGTAATTGTGTCGTGATGATGACATGATGTGTGATGGACTTTTAACCAAGGCTTGAAAACATTCACTGTTGGAAGATGCAGAATCATCTTGTCTTCATTTGCTGATATGTATGGATGTGTTCCTACCATCTAGCTGATGGAATCGTGTACATCACAATAAATAAGGAACTTAGATGGCCTGTCTCTCAATAACTGAATGGCAGGGAGAAAATACAGATACAGTCTAACCATCTCGAAAAAGATACTGTACACTGATTCAGCTCTCGCTGTTTTGGCTTTTTGGGGGGGTATTGCTCAGGGCTGTAAGTCTGTAAGCTTTAAATTATCACTTATTGGATCCCTGACTCTTCCACATATTTTCTTTCTGGCTCTTTTTGCCTGAAAAAGGGAGTGGGCGCTTATCGCACGGGGGCGGACGATGGTCCAAACTTTCACGACAGTTGGAGGAAAAGCGGCGAGTGATGTCATTCGCTCCCTATCTTTCTCCTATTCCCCCCTTGAGCATCTGTGGTGCGCTCGCCGACTGTGCCGGAACCGAGGGGCTCCCCTTGGACCCTTTGGCTCCGGAGAGGCTGTCAGAATGACCCTATCCGTGGAGTATTTCACTCCTCTGGGCTGCCGCCTTCATTCCGTGTGCTCACTGACACAGGGGGTTAGAATGTGCAAATCATTAGTCTCTTGGGTAAATAGTTTTTTTTACTATCTCATAACTTGATTTACTGTTTTGCAGGATAGGAGCGTGAGTGACCTTGAGTTTATGGAAGTAATATGCCAAAAGAGTTACTACGAAGACTAGTGATATTAAGGTTCCACCTCAGTGAAGACTTTCATCATTTCAGATCTCAAAACCATCCGTCTTCTTCTCTAGAGTGTTGGGAGTTAAAGGCAACTATACGAAGACACATATGGCCAATTTAGCAAAAACATTCATAGGCACAAGCGCAGACATATGGCCAAGTTCCTGAATTGTTCCGATAGGGCATGTGACAGTGGTCAGGGTGTGGTGAGCCTACTGCTGCCTATTCTGCAGTGAGCCAACGGGATAAAGAAAGAGAGAATGAATCCATTATGCATGCTGGCAGCGGACCCTGAGTGTCCGGGCCCCCAGTGAACCTGCTGTGTCAGTCTAGCAGAACATGGCCGCACACTTGCCTGTATTGGAAAGCAAAGGAATAAATCATGATCTAACAACAATGCATCAGTTGACTTATTGCTGTTTTGTGACCAGAGGTAAGGAGTACCACTGTTTTAAAACCGTGTCGCAGGCTCCAGGAGGCAGCCGCCCATGCAGTCTTGTCATATGCCAGTATAATTGTGCTGCATCAGGATCCCTCTAACTAGTCAACTGGGAGGCCCTGGTGCGTTTCATCTGCGAGACCCCCTCGGCCGGCCCCGAGTCTTGACAGCCGCCTTCTCATCATGCTGTCAGTGGTATGCTAACAAGACCCGATCCCGTCTTGGCCTGTGGTGCTAGCCACTGAGGTTCCTTTCGGCCTCACACTTCTCATTTTTTTGTGCTCTACTCAGCAATGCCGTCTTATTTCCGTTCCTTCTTCAAGCATCTCTCTTACCACACCTTTAATAGACATTTTATCTTCCTCCGGCATTTCCTGTTCTCTTCTTTGTGAAATTGTGTTGCAGTGGGAGTTGGATTAGTGGTGTTTTGCGCTTTGCGCCCTACCTCTACCTTTTCTTTTTTTAATGCCACCTCCTTGTTAGCGATACACCTGTGTCGGCGCCCTGCTCAGAGCCGTGCGTTTGTCAACAGGAGGGGAGAGCGAGGCTTGGTAATTGGGAAACAAGGAGAGGGCCAGGGGAGAGAAGTCTCGCAGGTAGCAGGAGTCAGCGCAGACTGCGGTGCTGTCACCCTTGTCAGGGGGAATCGCACCTCTAGTCTCCAGTCTGCCCCAATCACAGATTCCACTGTGAGCTTTGTTGTGCTTATCAAAGAACGGGACCTTTTTTTTTGGTCTTTGTCTATTCTTGGAGAAGTTGCCATGGATATTTTTGAACCCCAGCTTCTCCCTAGATGTAGGGAATATGTTCGTCAACTTGTTTACATAGACAGGGTTCACTGGAAAGGTGTTACAAAGCAAATCTTTATACTTCATCTGTAGAATATATCTCAGCAAGGCAAAATGGTACAAATGTACTCCTAGAGATGAGTGTGAATGCGGTTTGATTGTGAAGAGAGAGTTCTGTGACTGTCACCTGATTGGGTGAATCCCATGTTCACTGAACCAAGATGGCAAGATCCTTCTATTTCCTTTCCTCTCAAGAGAAATTTGCAGGTCTATTTCTATCAGGGCTTCTAGCATGCTGGTTCAGCAGCAGAAATTGTGTTGCTGATCTTGTTAGAATCTTTCAACTTTAGCCTTTTTTTAATGCCAGCCATTTAAGGAATTTTTGAAAATCTCAGTAAATTTTTTTGTTATCAAATATTTCCTTTAACTGTACATTACCATGCACAACCAAAATGTTTTTCGAAGACCTCTGCCGATTGCTTACAGAAATTGAAGTTAGAGGTAATAACTGACTGACTGCGGTCCGGTATCAAGTTTGGAAGTCACATGGGGAGACAAAATTCTAGTTTCAACCAAAAAGTAATCTGACGGCAATAATCTGTCAGATATATATCAGTCACTAGTATTTGTTGTTTTATATAATGTTTCATTTTAGGCGTGTTTTTTTTCCCAAGAATAAATATATTTATTTAATAAAATAAATATCTCTGTTTATTTAGGAAAAGAAATGGCTGATGCATAATTGTTGTAGGGCTGTATCATGTTCTTTGGGATTCTTTAGAATGTCATTATTGTGGTTTTTTTTTTCTCGTCTATTATATTTCCAATGCTTGGATGCTTTTGTATAATATGCTCTATAGTTGGTCTCCATAGAGAAGACCCCTACTTAACACGTCCCCAGCACGCTCATTACTGCTAACGGCGGTGGTAGCTCATTGGTCTCGGCAGG
Source organism: Danio choprae (assembly GCA_903798125.1). NCBI lineage: Eukaryota > Metazoa > Chordata > Actinopteri > Cypriniformes > Danionidae > Danio > Danio choprae. Next base: position 7,906,471 of record CAIGQW010031024.1, read on the forward strand.
ATCCAGCCCTGCATCCAAACAAGCAGTAATCCAGCATTTGTTACTGCGAATGACTCCTTCATTCAAAGGAATATCAAGCATACCTTGCCTTTTGTGGCCATTTGGCTTTCTTTTCATTTGGCATTTCTTCATTAATTATTCATAAGACCGCCAAATATTTTATTAGGTGCAGCTTTCCAACAGTGCATTGTGTGTACAACTGGAGATTCAATGGCAGCGATACAGTTATTCTGAACTTTCTCTTTAATTGTCACAGAAAGGAGGTCACGGCAGATTTTCTTGCAGGATCGGCTGTGCCCTGTGATGAGTCCCTCAGTTGTGAGCAAAACAACTTATGTGGGAAAAATATCAAGAGTTAATTTGTTTTTGAATTCCACCTTTTAATGTTTATCTAGGTTTCGCCACCTCCTTTTCGTGCCCTCGCCTTTGAAAAGACTTCACTTTCAAGTCAAGAATAAATCAAGCCAATTGGGCTTTTTCTGTGGACATTGTTAAATTAATTGGAATGCGCCATTAGGCTTTTTTACCCATCTCTATATGGTGCGCAAAGGTTCCCCTCTAAGAAACTAGACGGCAGTCTGTTCGCACAGTCAAAGAAAAGTGTTTCTTTGCAGTGCAATGACCTCTCAGCATGATTCATTTATAGGACCTTGAGAAAAAGAATCTCGAACAGAACGGGTCTCAAAGCTTTGATATCAACCAAACTTCAGTTGGTGAGAAATGCCATAAATATTAATTTTCTTTCTTCTAAATTGGCCGGACAAAATTAGATCTGTCACAATTAAAGCTTTTCGTTCTTTTCAGAGAACTGCACAACAAATTTGCATATGTTATAATGCACGCCATTAAATTACTGTTAATTAACACTGCGCTATTTTGTGACTCGATAGGTCACGTCTGATCCAGAACACTTGAATTTGACCACAGTGTCACAAAACTCAACAAGCACAACAACACCAACAAACCGACCTTATTCCTCGCACATGGGCGTATACACTGTACAGATGGGATTCAGGATTTAAGCTTCTCTCTTTGAAGCTAGCTGATGCGCCGTGGTCAAGCTTGGTTGGTTTCAGTGGTCAATTGTGATATTGTGTGTGTCAGTGAGCAGGGGGGGTCTCTTGATACTTCCAAGCCATGGTTCACACATTACTGGAAGCTCCAATTGTCAAGACCCCTCTTCCAGCCCCTTCTCCCTGTGGTATTCCAACAGCTCACAGTCTCTCTTGGCTAACTCATGTTTCATTCTTTGGCAATTTGCCCTAATGAAGTCCCAGAGGAGCCTTCAGACCTCTGTTCTTTTTCCATATTTAATCATGTTATTTTAATCTGGAAGATGAGGAAGCGCCGGCGTGTGCGCGTGTGCCACACAGGTCATTACAACTGCTAGGTAGCCATGAGGGGGAATCGGGGTGTGGTGAGGGGTCACTTGGGTGTTTCACTCATTAAACATCCACACCAGCGATGTAATTAAGTGTTCGTTCTCATAGAGTCGAATTATTTACTGTGTGTGTGTGTGTGTGTGTGAATAACAGTAATAAAGCATCATTAATTTGGTTGGAGACGCTACACATTTGACACCTTGTGCTTTGGTGTATTTTTAGACCCTCGATTGATGCCCCAATTTTGAGTTTGAACTTGCGCTGTTAACATCAGAAAAGCAGAAAACAAAAGCGCATGTTTAATCGGCTTGTGATGTTGAGATAAAAAGAATAACTATCTAATGTTGCCTGCTCCCTTGGTCTACAATAAACGCAATACCCTTAAGCATAACACGTAAAACGGTGTCTTATGAAGGAGCTCACTTGTGTTTTTTTCGTAGTTAACTGCATGCGTGCATGGGTCCACCGCCATGCTCTACCCTATGCACTGGCAGCACATCTTCATTCCCGTACTTCCTCCTCACCTGCTGGATTACTGCTGGTAAGAACTGCTCTCATCTTTACACGCACATACTGTACTTACCTGTACATAAACATCACATTTGTATAAGCTTGGGCTCTGCTGCTTTGTGAGATTTAATGCTTTATGCGTTAGGCACAACTTTTGAAAATTAATCCATGGAAGTTTTGAAAAATTCAAGTGATTTAATTGGAAGGTGATTAGAAACCCTTATCATCTTAAGGAAAAATATTTAATAATGAGCATGCAATAAATGTAGTTCTGTAAACAACTAGAGGGGCATTTCCACAACACAGTTTTCAACTGAATATGGCCAATTTTTGTACATGTTTTGGCCATTTCACATCAAACACAAAATTAAGTATTTGCATGAATAAATTACATACATGCATGAACAGAGGCATATTATTGCTGCACAGCACGAGTGATGTGTAATATGTTATTTCTTTGCCATGAACATGCAGAATTTGCCTCAATCGCCTTTTCTTTGCAAGTGTAACTCAAGTGAAAAATTTGTGTCAGGGGGAAAAACATCCCTTGAGTAAACTAGAGCAAGTGATGTGGTGCTGTCTGGTGTGAACGTTTGCATCATTGGTACCTGTGTGAGGTATACCATCTAAAGACGTGCATGAGTACTTGATAAACAAAACAACAATGGTGGACTACAGAACGGTCTCATAGTGACATTGCCACCTACTGACCTGGCATGCATATTACAGTGTTTTAGTCAATTCTGATAAACAGGGATAATTTTGATGTCATTGGCATCTGTACTCAAAGCTTTTCAAACACACAGACGTAAAACTTAGTGTATTATTTTCAATGTACTCACAGTCCTCAAATTGCCTTGGTCAATAAAGTCCTTAAAGGGATTAACTCATCATTTACTCTCGCTCGTGGTTTTAAACCTTCATGAGTTTCTTTCTCCTGTTTAACAAAAAAGAAGATATTTGGAAAAATGCTGGTTGATGGTATTCATTGACTTCCATGTTTACAATTCCTCAAAATATCTTCTTTTGTGCGTTCAACAGAAAAAAGAACTCAAATAGGTTTTGAACTAGTGAAGGGTGAGTAAATGACAGAGATCTCATTTTATCTCATTTTCATCCCTTTAAGCAACAGAACCTTCAGAAATACCCCTCATCCTTATGAACATCTTTCACCCTGTCTGAAATCACAAAAGGTCTATAAAGGACATGATTTATTAGCACTAATACCACCACACCAAGTCCAGCATGCAATCCACCTTTTAAAAATTTTTTTTTTAACCCATTAGAAACATATACGGCTTGAGAGGCAGACTGATTTCTGTATGCTGACTGTGGGCTAAAAGCGTGACCACATTCTTAACTTACAACCCTGTTCTATAGCTACCAGAACACCATATACCCTTAAATTGATGGACTTGTGCTGTCATGCTTGACACTAGAGCTCTTCAGAAAATATTTGTGGTCGAATAATACAATGCTGATAAAAATCCGGCTTTAAGAGTAGCACCGTTTTCCACTCCAGCACAGCCATCCTAGAAGATTTATCATATTTCAGCAATCTAATTATACCACCACCACCACCAAAAAAAAAGAAAGAAAAAGCATTATCATATCATAAGGCTGTGCATCCCTCATAATGAACGCTATTAGAAATTATGGGAATTAGGCTGTCATAACAAAGTTACACTCACGGACAACAATGACGTGACAGGGCTCACCCCATGCATGTGCATGCGTGTCTGTGTGTCAGCGTGCCTGCATGTCAGTTAAATCCATGGCCTTAACAGATGCAGCGAGGGAGACTGTAGCTTATTAGCCACATAACCTGATTGAGCGAGCACTGTAGCGGCTACTCAAACCTATCTAATTACACGGCCCTGCCTCACCCGAGACTCAAAAGTGACGCTCGCCAATTACACTAATCACCTTCACCACCAAAAAGCACTCGTTCCGGGAAACGGACACGGACGCTATTAAAGTTCAGCTCCTGATGTATTTAGGGAGATCCTCGTTTGTTACTATTCGCTTCAAAATTGTTGCTCTGGTGTTCTGGTTATTTTTTTGTTTACATCATAAGCAG
>CAIGQW010031024.1:7912942-7918769 GCA_903798125.1 Danio choprae
GCACCTCTGTCCGCTCATCATTAACAGACGCAGCCACAAATCCCCCTAAAAAAACATCTCTGCAGACTTGCCCTGTGACGTTAAACACCCGTCGCAGTTCGCCGGCCATTTCCAACTTCTGCCTTCATCTCTCTCTTTCTCTTTTTTTTCATCTTTTTTTTTTCTCTTCCTTTTTGCCTGCCCAGTGGCACATCGCGCTAGAAGTCCTGCATTTTCTGAAGGCGCACAGAAGAAGGGGGCCAATTATTAGATCCTGCTTTTCTGCCACCTGCCAGCGCCTTCTCTCTTTAATTAATGTTTAGGTGGCACGGTCAGTGCAACAGGAAGTGCATCCAGTGCCGGGGTCACAAATGCATCTGTCATCTGTCCTTTTGAACATAAAGAAACATGTATTTTTTCCATCCCTCCAGGGGGTGTGTTTTAACACTCATATATGACTCGGTGGATCCCGCTGCTGTCTGTCCAAGCAGAAAAAGCCAGCCTGTTCTGTTATGCCATCTCAGCACTGGCATCCCATTTGTAAATTAAATTGCAAACCGAAAGCAAAAAAAAAAAAAGAAAAGAGAGGAGTCGGGTCTTTTGAAACTGACGGAGGGGAAAGAAAAACCTCTTTGTCTTCATAGCGTGATAAATTAAGTGGCAGCTCCATGTTTGCTTTGATCCTCTCTTGCAATTTTTCATTGACTAATGATAGAGCGGATTCTGCATATCATGTTAAATTACCCCACCTGAATGTAAATGTCACCTACAATAATATATTTATCACCACAGAAAAATTCATTTTTCTCTCCCTCTGGTTTGCATACCTTTGGGGATATTAAAATTCATAACTCAGGGAATCGCTTTAAATTGAGCAAAAGCTTTTCTTCTTTTTTTTTTCCCTCTTCACGCTTTTTCTCTTAAATTGTCTGTCACATGCCTCGAATGTATCTAATTCAATCAATTAATGCATTTAATTGCACTCATTTAAGCACTTCTAGCTTCCAGATAAATAGATAAATACACATAAATCAATGCGTTTTAGAGCTATTAAGGAAAATATACTAGAATTGACCCTGGAGCATTTCTTTTAGTCTTTCATTGATTCAAGCCGAACCGTTTGAGATTCATGTAATTTTTAAAAAATTTTCCCCCCACCATGTGGACTTTATTATTAAGCCCGTCTGACCACTGGTCCCACTCTCAGACGGGTCAGGGGTGACAGTTGTCCTGAATTACCTGCACTTTTTTTTTCAGACGGGGACCCTATGCTGTGCTCTCCGCTGTCTGTCACTTAATGGCAGTTTTCCCCAGTTTCACACATAATATTTTAGATTTATTGACTATTAGAAATGCTACCACGCCAGTAGCTATTGCGTTGCACACAAACCTACGGGTTTTACAAATGGAGATAATAATTGGCACAGCTCAGAGAGGATGTGGCGATCGTTCGGGAGGGATTTCAAACATGCCCTTTTATTGGAAACATCAGATGGGACGAGGCTGAAAGATTGTCGGTTTTAATCACTGTTGTTTTTTGTCACACGACAGTTTGAGATGCATTTAGATAGTTATTTTGTACAATGTGTGAAGTTACAAATGTCATCAGAGGGTACCATTTTTTTTTAACATGTTTAAGACAAAAAGTATTTTTTTTCTTTTGCTAACTTTGTTTAGCATTGATTTAGTTTCAGTCACTGTTTTTTAAAAGTGAAAAAAAAACCAAGGGTTTAAATGCATTTTAAATGCACATTTTGAAAGTTATGAATGCTGTCACACTCTGAAGGGAGAATTATGCAGCTTTTAATACAGGTGTTGTTTCAGAAAGTACAAAGATTGTTAATAATTCACATTTTTTAAAGTGTCACACAAGGGTTTGAAATGATTTTAAATTTATTTTTAACAGTGTGTAAAGTTGTCATCACACTATGAAGGGACATTATAATGTGACATTGTGAAACCACATGCAAAAAAAAATCTATTTTGAATTTTTTTAAGGAAGGAATTGTTGCACTTTTTTGAAAGTATCAAAGGAAAGTTTGACAAATGTCGCGCTCTAAGCAAGTGACTTGCTAAGGAAACACATAAAAAGATATTATTTATGCAAATGTTCTTTTGCATTGTTATTTTAATAGGTTCTGTGGTAATTGTTACTTAAACATTGAACACAAATCTTAAAATAAATTCCAATTAAAATGTTTGTGAAGTTTTTTTTTTATGCTTTTTTGTCTATATTTAATCATTACACTCTTTTAAGGTCTTTACACATAGGTTTAAAAAGCAGACTTTTATGTTGTACAACTTAGTTACTAATAAAAAGCATTTTAAAGTGATCCATCATTTAAAAAGGTATGCTAATTACATTTTTCTTTGTTTTAACAAGTACACATATTGTCATCTTGAGGATTTAAAATTAATTTATATAAAAGAAATTGGTCACACTTTACAATAAGGATTCATTAGTTAATGTATTTACTAACATTAACTAATAATGAACAATACTTCTACAACATTTAGTAATGCATTATTAACATCCAAATTCATGGTTGTTAACATTAGTTAATACACCGTGAGTTAACATGAACTAACAATGAACAACTGTATTTTCATGAACTAACATGAACAAATGCTGTAATAAATGTGTTGTTCTTTGTTCGTTCATGTTAGTAAATGCATTAACTAATACATTTTGTATAAAACAACTATGAAAAAGGGGGCGACGCGGTGGCGCAGTGGGTAGCACAATTGCCTCACAGCAAGAAGGTCGCTGGTTCGAGCCTCGGCTGGGTCAGTTGGCATTTCTGTGTGGATTTTGCATGTTCTCCCTGTGTTTGCGTGGGTTTCCTCCAGGTGCTCCGGTTTCCCCCACAAGTCCAAAGACATGCGGTATAGGTGAATTGGGTAAGTTAAATTGTCCGTAGTGTATGTGTGTGTATGAATGTTTCCCAGTGATGGGTTGCAGCTGTAAGGGCATCCGCTGCGTAAAACGCACGCTGGATAAGTTGGCGGTTCATTCCACTATGGCGACCCTAGATTAATAAAGGGACTAAGCCGAAAAGAAAATGAATGAATGAATGAACTATGAAAAAGCTAACAATGCCAAAGCTGAATACATTATAATCTGACTTTTTCATCCTGCATATTAAAATACATCTCTTTAAGCTAACTTTTTTTTACAGAAAGTCCACAGATAAAAAGTAAACTCTTATATTTTACAACTTTCATAACATTGCAACTGTCACTTTGAATTTAGTATAAATGACTTTCTGATCCTTCATTTTAAAAGTCTCTTTTTATGCTAACTTTATTTTGCATCATTTAAGAAACTCTACGTATTGTCTATTTTAATCACTATGTTTTTAGAAAGTGTCAGATGAGAGTCTGATATTTTCTTCTTATTTTGTACAACAAGTTAAAAAGTTTCAAATGTCATTTTATAACGTGATTTTCTGATCCAACCTATTATAAAAAATCTTTTTATGCTAACTTTGTTTCGCTTTGTATTGGAAAACCCACGGATTGTCAGGTTTAATCACTTCACTTTTTGAAAGTGTCACACAACAGTTCAAAACACATTTAAGTGCTTATCTGTACGTGTAGAACTTTAAAATGCCGCCACACAAAAGAGTATCACTTGCCTTTTTGATCCATCATATTTAAAAAATCCCTTTTTATACTAACGTGATTCATCTTTGTTTCATAAAGTCCACGGATTGTCGGTTTTAATCATTACCGTTTTTGAAAGTGTCAGACAGACAAGGGTTCGAATTGCATTAAAACACTTATTTTATTGAACATCGTGTGGAAAAGTTACAATTCAAGGCATTGCGTTCTGGAGTGAGTAGAACCTGACTTTTTGATGCTACATATAAAAAAAATAAATAAAAAAAATCCTTTTGAAAGCGTTTGTTCCTCAAGTTTTTATCATGTCATCAAGCGCTGAATGTTTAGGAGATTTTAATGATTGGTGACTGAGTTCGCAAAAGCAACAGAAAAGAAATTATGTTAAAAGCAGAGTTTGCTCTCTCACAAATAAACGCGTTTCCTCCTCTTTAAACATTGTGAAACTGTTGCTTATTTATTAAATTTTTTTTTATTCAATTATAATTGGATTTGGTAGCAGGAGATGGGCTGTTTACTTGTGCAGTCATTAAAACCATCCAAAAATAGCAAATTATAACTCCATTGTGCTAGCAAAAGAGCTCCGCTGTGTTATTTGGAAGCGTTTTCTTCTCTGTTCGCAGGTCCTGAATCAATCCTGAGACGCTTTTTGATAAAATATTCCTTTTGACTTTATTACTTTTGTTCGAGCTTCGCCAGCTCTATTGTTTACTTTTCCAGTGTCGTTCCCCTTCCCCGTCTCTTCCGCGCAACTTATATTTGTGCTTCCTGCGTTTGATCGCTTGCGTTCTCAATCAACAGCGAAAATGCAAGTTTGCACACCCACCTCGTGTATATTAAGCTACCAAATGAAGGTTAACAAATTAATCAGAGAGAAGCGCAATATCCGCCCGCCTCCTCTGAGATGCTGTTTAATTGGGATTCGAGAGAAAACAAAAACAAGCAGAACATCAGCTGACACACCAAACAATTACTGTTTGGGGAAAGGGGGAACGTGGCGTGCTTCGGAGCTCGCTCTGTTTGCACAATGACTGGATCAGATCCATGCTGGAGCCTCTTGTGTTGGGGCTTTTTATGTGGGACAGGGCCTCATTTCTGGATTGAATGCGTTATTGGTCTGCTGATAAACAATAACTGTACCTGTGTCGTAGCCATTTTCGAAATTGTATATTTACTATTACTTGTTTTTGTTTTGATCAGTTTAACAAATCTATTTGGTAATTGTAGAGGTCATAAGTGAAAGGTCATTATAAAGTGTGGTGAATGGGACAGCAGTATGCTGGAAAAAAGGAAGTGGGTCAAACAATTTTGGACCACTTCATATATTTTTGTTGTTGAAATCCTCTTTGAATTATTTTTTGTGTTGTTTGTGTTTTGTTTTGTTTGAGTTTTGTTTGTTTTGTTTGTTTTTTATTTTTTTGTTTTGTTAATTCAGTCATTCATTTATGTCTGTCTGTCTGTCTGTCTGTCTGTATCTATCTGTCTGTCTGTCTGTCTGTCTGTCTGTCTGTCTGTCTGTCTATTGTAGAGGTCATAAGGGTTTGGTAAATGGGACGGCAGTACGCTGGATGAAAATACTTTTCAGAACGAGTTTCGTTTCACATAAATTGTATCTTTCTTTAAAATGTTTTTTTTGTTGTTCTTGTTGTTGGTCAATTATGTATTAAATAAAAAAATGAAGATTGAATAACAATCGAGGTGGTGTGAAGTGCATTCAAAACAAAGCCTGTTACCATGCTTCCGCAGCCTAAACAAAAGGCCAGATCGGCATGATTGGTTCTTTTTGTTTTTGCTTTGGACTCTGAGAGTAACAAATTGAGTTCAGAAGCAAACACCATCTGACATTTCTTTTTCTTTTATAAGGCATTTTTATGTTTAGGTTCAGTCAAATTGGAATGAAAACTTATTCGCTTTTTGTGTAATACTGTTTCCGGGTCCAGTCCTCTACTCGTTTGAATTCAGTAGCTGTTTGACAACCTGTTTAGTCAAATCACATATTAAATAACACAGTGTCTGAATCTCAGGTGCCAATATTTGAATGATTTATAAAAGATGAATCACTGCCTGACCATCTGAGATTAGACATGACATAATTTTCAGCAGTATTACAGTACACTGTGAGTGTATATTGGTATCATTTGTGGTCCACTTTTGGACCCAGAACGCACAACATCAGACTCAATCAGAACAAGCGGGTTAGTCAGTTATAAAAATGCCTTATTGTCAT
>CAIGQW010031024.1:7960015-7971820 GCA_903798125.1 Danio choprae
CTTAAAATTCAATGTAAAATCAAATGAGTACATTGTATTTTCAGCTGGATTTTATAGAAAGACAGTTATTTTACATTGTAATAATATTTTACAGTTTTACAGTATTTACTGTATTTTTTTAATCAAATAAATGTAGCCTTGTGAACAGAATATCTTTTATATAAAAATTTCTTACTGATGCAAAACTTTTGCCGAGTAGTGTACATTCAGAACTGGTGGATAGAAACAAGGCTTAAAGGGATTTAATTCGACATCCAGTTTTATTTATTTCAGCAGATGATTTGCATTTTGAATCGCTGTTTCGATAAATCACTGTGGATGAGGGGGTCTTCTCTCTGTTTGTAGTTTACTAAATAGTACGAAAGTATTTAAATAGCTTAAATATGATGCCTTAAACATATTTAATTTGCTTCGACGCAGTGTTTGATGACTGTGATACCGTAGCTGGCTTAGCTTGCTAACTGCTATCACTAACTTCTGCATGCAGTGCATCTTAAAAAGACCTTTATCTAAGCCAGATGGACAGCTGGTTCACAATTTGCTATATTTTTAAAGAGAAAAGTATTTTTTCAAAGACAGTTCTCAGGTTTCTGCTTTTATCCAAGATTAGACAACAATCCCAATTAGCTTTTTTATTTTAAGGGTTTAATAATAATAATAATAGAAATATTGTCTTTCTTGTTTGAAACGTGACAATATTTGGTACTGATTAATAAATATATATATTTTACTCTGCTTATTAATATATGATCAGTATGAAATTTAGTCTAAGACCAAATATATATGAGAACACAAACGCTTCAAGCTATCCAGGCTTCCTTTAAGGAATAATTCACCCAAAAATGAAAATTCACTTTTTGTTTACTCACACTCCTGCCATATAAGATGTAAGGGACTTTATTCATTTATTTAAGAAGATTTTTACTCAAACTGATCGGTGATCAGTTGTGGCTCCTGGTTGCCAGTTTTTTGCAAAAACAAAAAAACAATTGCCCAATCAAAGCTAGCCCAACAATATTAAAACTCAACTGCAGATTATTAAAATACATATTTTACATCGCTGTATGCATTAAACACATTTTTTTCTTTAAAAATATCTCTGTATTAGTATATACAAAGATTCTGTTATCATAAAAAGATTATTTTAATAAAAAAATATTTTACACGAATATTGACAGTACAGCTGGCATGGTATCTCTTGTGTGACTGCCATCCAATGAAACATTGAACAACTGTGGTGGAGTTAAACCCGAAATTGTGAAATTCATTTTAAGATATAGTTTCTAAGATAAAAACATTCATTCATTCATTTTCCTTTGGCTTAGTACCTTTATTTATTAGGGGTCGCCACAGCGGAATGAACTGCCAACTTATCCAGCACACGTTTTACACAGCGGATGCCCTTTCAGCTGCAACCCAGTACTGGGAAACACCCATACACTCTCACATGCACACACATATAAATACGGTCAATTTAGTTGATCCCATTCACCTATACCGCATGTGTTTGGACTGTAGGGGAAACCGGAGCACCCGGAGGAAACCCACGCGAACACTGGGAGAACATGCAAACTCCACACAGTTTCTATGCAAGAAACTGAACCTCGGCGTATAACCAGAAGTCATATTACTATAAAAAAAATTGGTATATTTATTTTTGGGTGAACTATCTTTTAAAAAATACGAAAGTACCACAAGGGGTGCTGTAGCTGCATTAGCATAAACTAGGTACATCCTAAAAATAGTGTAATGTTTGCTTAACCGTTACATTCGGTGAGCAGTGAACTTCGCAACCTTAAAACAAGTACGTTCCGTAGTATGAATGTGTGTAATAATATCAATGTGTCATTTCACTTGCATTTATGAATCCTATCCTGTGGCCCCATGGGATAGTAAAGTGTCCATTAGGCGTGCACTTTAGAGTCTTTGATCATCAGCGTATTGTTCCCTCCCTTACTGTAACTTCAGACATGCACCATTATCGAATTACTATACAGTAGGGAAGTATTCAAGATGTAAAAACTGGCTATAGATAAAGACGATGGTGGTTCGAAGAGCAACTTGCTAGCTTTGTAGATATTTGAACATAACTAGCCCTCCTAATTACTGACTCGCAAGATCAAACCGATAGTTAAGTTACAGAAAAATATGCCGTTGTCCTTTGTTTCACTCATTCATATCAGCTGTGGCCATGGCCTTCAAAGCTTTACTGCCACAGCAAACAGGAAGTGGTCATTAGATCCAGCACTTGTTTCTTTAGTGGCTGGTGAATTGTTCGGGCTGTTGGGCAGAGTGATTTAGGACACGTGCCATGCTGTCGGACACTTTAATGACTCTCCTCACCCCTCCGCTGTGGTAACGATATGGCTGTAAAAGCGTTCAGAGTTTTAGGACCTCTGTCTCGAATCAAGCTAGACTTCTCCCTGTGTTGCGGTTTAGCTCAAAGCTGTCCTGGAAAAACTATATGCCAACAAATCAAAGCTATGCAAAGTCCCAGTCAGTGTTAGTGTAGAACTTCTAATGCAATTGGTTTACTGGTTTAGAGGGATTGTGGTATCCAAATAAGAGTAGTCAGGGTCTATTGTAACACTGTCGAAACTAAAGGTACGTATATTTTAAAAGTGTGAGTTATTAATGTATTACATGAAATGCAGGTTAGTGTCACTTTTTATTTTCTTTTTAAATTAGTTTTTTTTTTCTTTTTACATTGTTACTTTTTACATATTTTCTGTAAATGGAAAGATCGCAATTGCGTGTACGGTTTTAACAATCAACTTAAGAGAATTTCTGAAATGAAATGTACCCCCATAATGTATTTAAGTGTAAAGTTGTGCCTTAATTGAGTTCATCTGCTTCTTTTTTCACATGCAGCCTCCTTCAGACAGACTGTTTATACTATTGGCGATAACAGTAATGGTAACAATACAGATTCTCATTTGGCGGCCAATCAGAATCCAGACTATCTAACTTTTAAAAGTGCCATAGAGTGCATTATGTTAAATTGTTCTCTGACACTTAGGTAAGTGCAAAAACTCATTCTCATTTATAACCCGAGGAATTACCCCTAAAATGAAAAGCCCAGGTTTGACGGTCATTAATATTAATGAGCTCTGCTCTGATGCTCCGTAGCTCCTCTCAGTGCCTGTTCTAACACAAACCCACAACGTGATGTATTCTGAAAGACACGTGTGCAAAGTAATCATACTTCAGTTGTCAAAAAATAATTTAAGATATTAAGTAGATTCCTTGTTAAATGACAATCATTTTAACTAAAGTGGTAGAGAGGTTTATTTTAGTTAGAAGAAGTGAATAAAATATGAAAGTTTGCCTTAATTAGTCTTAATTATAGTTGTACTCAACAAAAGGGGTCCACAGATCTGTATGTGAAGTATGTGTTTTGTGGTTTTAACTTCTATGAAAACAGAGGTAGGAGTTAATATCAACCTCCACATAAATATACAAGTTTTGAAGTTTATTGTCATCCTTTTATTTCATAAAAATGACAGATAAAGCTGAGTGAGATGACACAATGCATAAATGTGCATTACATTCAGCAGTCTACATATGTTTGTTGCCTCATTACAAACGTGCAAATTTCACAATATACACGTTAAACTAACAAAGGATAGAGTCAAACAGACCTTATGCCTCTTTGGGGCGGCTGAATAAATGTATAACTTGTCATTCCTGAATTTAGAGATTTGGCCACAAGCTGTTATGACGAGATGCTCCATGCCTGGTTGCATTACCTCTCTCAATGAATGACAATTTTCAAAATAAGAATCCATGTACATAGTAATTCTAATGCAAGCTTAGATAAACTTTAAAAATAAATATAAAAAATGTGTTCTTGTTTTAATCTTATTAGGAAATGTTGTGGCCAATCAAATGCTGCTAGGGGTGTGCATATTGATAATTCCATGTAGATTGTCATAGTTGGTGTTTTGTTCCGATTGGCCTGTTTTTGACCGGGATTTTACACACGGCATTTAGATGAGAACAAGGAAACAGTGGCGTTTGAGGCCCACGCTATGCAATTTCCATGTACTGAACTTTTATTATACAGCTATATACAGATTTGCATTCTTTAAATTGCATTCTATTGGCACCTTTAAAGAATTTGAGTATTTAAAGTGAAACTACAGAGCTGCAGAGTGCTCTTGTTTTAATAACACACTAATATCTGAAGTTACCATTATAGTTATTGTTTTTAGCATGAATGGACCTTAACTCATAAAGGGAATCTTGTTCATGAGGAAACCCTATTGATAAAAGTACGGTCACATTAGTAATATTTCAGTCACATTTTGTGGGCAAAAAACAGGTCTACAGTATTGCAGTGTGCAAATCCACAAGATCAACATAAACCCAATGCAAACTTTTTACACCATCACACAGAATTTAAATGCCTGGAATTTGCATGGATGAGAAAAATTTTATCACAACGGGTTTTGGAGCAGAGCTTGTATGTTTAACAGGTACTTTAGTATTAACTTAGATTAAAAGTTATGATTTTTCTAATGGTGTGTTCACGCTTGTAGTTCAGTTCATTTGATCCGAATCAAAAACGAAAATGGTACATTAGGTACAGAGCCCTGCACATGACATGCAAGATGAAAAAAATATATTATTCATGGGCACAATTTCTTAAATCGTTTCTTCAATTTATTAGAGCATAAGCACGATTTATTAATTTGTTATCTCATTTTAAGTTAATAATGCTCATAATTTTTAAATTTATTCCTTCAATTTACTAAATCATGTGCACAATTTACTATGTTTGACCTTATTGTAGGTAAATCATGCACATGAAATGATAATCATTACCTCATAACTTCACAAAACAGAATTTTTAATGCTATACTATACTGAAGTATAATACACGGACAGGAAGTGCAACTAAGTTTATTGTTTCATACACATGATTTACCTTGAACGCAGGTGTGATGGTCAGGTATTGGGCCACGCATAACGTCTACAGACTGCCTTTTACAGTAATCTGTCTTCTGCATAAATTTCTTAAAACTAGGGAACGAATGAGTGTAACAAGTGCAAAGTAAATTGATTTGTAAACCAAGGGAACACATTTTGGTTTGCTTTGCATACACATTGTCATTTTTACCATCGAACATAAAGAAACAAAACACTTTTTTTCAAAATTTGACAAGCATCCAAAACAATCCATGCTTGTTGAATGTGTGGATACGGCATGGTGTTTTTATCATCTTGTATAAGATCTTATAAGTTAAAACAAAATCTGGAATTTCTCTGTCACACACATTAATGAAGAGTTTCCCATACCTTTATTGAATTATCATTCATTGTTGTGACGAAGAAAAAACAAACAAACAAACCAAGCATTCTATCCTTATTATGATCACATTTAGTGACACAATGGCCTGTTTTTGGTTCATTTAGATGTTTTTGGTCCATGTTGGATTCATTTTTTTATTTAAACTGGAAGTAAACCTACACCCAGCTTCTCTGTGGGCTCGGTTCAGATGGCAGTGTTTATATTTATTCAACTAAACCACACTAACAGAGCAATCACACACAAAAAGGCTTCCTAAGTGTTAAACACACCATAAAATAAATGGATTTGGATATTAATAAAACAATCTATCGGTTCAATACCACTCAAGCGGGATCTCAGAAAGGCCATGCATTCAGTTTTGCATTTTCTCTGTTTATTGTAGCTGTTAATTTTGATACTGTGTATTTGGAAAACATGTACGGTTTGCTTCATTGTTGTCAATCATGTCTTAAAGTGTGCTCGGTGTTTCGAATGACTTCATGTCTTAATAATGTAACGACTGAAAATTCTGATTAGCTAGAATTTGACCTTGCGAAGATATTTAACCCATTTTCTCTCTGATTTGTTTGTTGTTCATTAGAAAAGTGAGCTTTATTTGATTTAGCATTATTTTGAAATCTGGTCATAGCTAACGTTGCAGTAGAAACTACCAAGTGTTGTTGTTTTTAAAAAGGTGTCATTTGCAAAATGTAATTATTTTTGCAAGTTCACTTTTTCACCAGTTACGTTTTTTAAAATTCAAACACTACTTGAAACTAGACGGTAACCATATAAATCGAGGAAAGAAAATGCTACCCATATTCATTTTTTGTTCTATCTTTGCTGTTTACATACGCTCGTTATTGATGTGCATTTCTGTTGTGTAGTTAGTATTTTTTGTGCTGCTGGGAATCCTTTTAAAGATGCATGAGCGCACTTGGCCATTCACATTTTTACTTCATAGTATTGCGATGCTTCTTTCTTTTTTGATCTATTTCTCTTTCGTAAGTTGAGCGTGGAGCTGCTGTAGCTGAATCACTGGACTCTCCAAATTGCGCTTTTGAATGTTCAACACAACGTTTTCGTTACACATAGAATCTTCGACTCACCATTCGTGCTTGATTTTTCTTGAATGTCCTCCGATACAGTTTAGTTTGTGGTGGTTGAAGTGCTTTGGAGTGAGTGAAGCTAGATGGTTGAACTCCACCGCATGCTCTCAGTGCAGTTACTTCGTTTTCAAGTGCAAATTAGGTCAGTCTGATGTGTTATTACAGGAACTACTGGTACCACTGTATGCACTGTGAACTCAAATAAATTATGTATGTCCTTACAAGGGTTGATTCCATCTTTATTTGACCTCGACAAGGTGCATGTAAATTTATACAGTATTTTTTTTAATTTCGACACAAATCCATTATTTACACTTTTTGTTTTTGTTTACAGAACAAGAGCAGCAAATTGTGTTTGTGTTTCTGTGCTATATATGGAAGTCTGTTTCCGCCACAGGATAAGAAACATATAAGGTAACTTTAACTTTTTATCTGACACTTCCTCACAGTTTAGAGCAGTGTTTCTCAACCACGTTCCTGGAGGACCACCAGGTCTCCTTAACCAAACACACCTGATTCAGATCATCAGTTTATTAGCAGAGACTGAAAGACCCAAGTAGGTATCGCTACAGCCCGGAGACCTCCAAGTGGGAAGTATTACACTGCAAGTAGGTTGGGTGACCTCCAAGTGGGAGAGACTTATGCCGCAGGTGGGATGGATTTATGTGGTGTAGGTGGAGTAGACATTAATAAAACACATCAGGTTACTGTGAGGTTGGGTTAGGGTAGGTGTAGACATTCGTAAAGCACAATATTTGACTGTTATGAACAATACATTATAATAAATAAAAATGCTAGTTTTGTACAGCCCACTTGGAGCTCAAGTCCTGCCCATTTGGAGCTGGCTCAGACCTCCGGTTATACCCTTCTTGAAAGTCCTGTAATGAGTGTGACAAAGTAGACATCCAAAAAATGTAGTGCTGGTGGTCCTCCAGGAATGTGGTTGAGTAACACTGGTTTAGAGAAACAAAGTATGGGTTTACATGACAAAGTTGTAGCCAAAATCAGAACACTTGAGCAGCAACACTACCACTTACTCTGCCATTGTTGTGTGTTTGCACTTGTCTTTAATCTACACCTTTTTGAGTTTTCACACAGACATGACAACCACAGCATTTTCAAAAACATCCACTTTGAAACTCGTAATATCATTTTAATTTAGGCGTTTTCAGTCCCAAAAACACCATTGTTATCTAAACAAACAAAAAGTTTCCATTTTTAGACTAAAAACGTTGTCCTGTAGACAGCCCCAAAGTAGGAATTGCTAAGTCAGAATTACAAGAAGGCCTATGACTTAGCAATTAGCATAAAATGGGCATAATTTTAACTTTAATGTAAATTGCTAATTCATATCTTTCTGACTTTACTTCATACTTTATTTCCTGCAAGTTGCAATTACGAGAAAGATGTAAATTTGTGATACGCGTTTAGAACACAAAATTGTATGCGGTAAGCTCACATTCCTGAGAAGTCTGAATTATGAGATAAAAAGCGTTTATTTATTTTCAGATGCGGAAACAGTATTACTTAGCTACCATTTCCTTAAAAAAACATTAACCTGACAAAATCAAGCTTTTTTATATACAGAGCAAAAGTGGACCTTTGTAGTGAGGAAAAAAACACTCATGTACATAAGAAAATGTTCATGGCACATATACATAACTAAAACAGCTTTTAAATCAAGTTAAAGAGATAGTTCACCCAAAAATGTACATTTCCTCTCCATTTACTCCCACTCAAGTGGTTTTAAACTTTTATATTTAAGAAAGATATTCTAAAGAATGCTGGAAAAGCAGTCATTGACCTCTATAGTAGAAACAAAAGATACTATGGAAGTCAAGGATGTTTTTCAGTACAGCATTCTTCAGTACTGTATATTTTCCTTTGTGTTCAACAGAAGAAAGAAACTGAAACAGGTTTGGAACGAGTGGGGCATAAGTTAATAATTTTTTGGGGGTGGACTATCTCAAAGCATTGTGCATGCCTAAAAACTCTACATAGAAGTCTAGTGTTTTTCCCCTCCAAATATCAATTTTACAGCAGGAACACATAAAAACAACACCTTGATGCATCCAGATGAAAAATATTACCCACCCTGAAATCACATTGCTCATGAACTCTGACATTTGTTTTAATTAACCGTGATTGTTGAGCAGCATTGCGTTGAAGCACCTGTCTATTATATAAAAAAACACTTCACAATTCACCAATCAATGAATCCTAAAGCTTTTCAGAGGTATATTACACCAATGGCAGGCGATCATTAGCATATTATAAATTAAACATCCATTATGTGGAAGATTGTCCAATCAAAAATGGTCCAACTCTTATAGCTGCCATATAATCAATCATTTTTGCACTCCCCCCCCCCCACCCCCTCGGCCGTCTTGGAAAAAGCATCATATGAGTCTCTCCATTGGTGGAGGTTGTACAATGTTCCACATCTCCACTCTCGAACCTTCCTTCTCCTGCCGACTGGGGCTGTAAGTGCCTCGTGTGGCTCTTCGGTTTAGTGCAATGACCAAAGCTGTGGTCACACCAAAAACGACCAACAGCAGAACCACACACACCAGGCTGATGGACAGCAACAGCTGAGACGTCACACTCTCTGCGTTCAGCTGGAGGAAAGCAAAACGAGAACAATTAGCGATGATGAGAAATGACGAAGAGTATTTTTAAAACAATACACTTAATGATGTTACAGTTTCTGGGTCCAAACACTCTATCAGAGCTAACAATGAAAAAGAAATAACTGATGACGGGCTGTAATAATGCACAACTGAGGTGGTGATGCGGCCACAACCTTGGGTGTGCATTATTTTCTCATAATTCAATGCACTGGAGTCGATTATTACATTTATATCACAGTTACACACCTAAGGACGCTGTTCAGATGTAAACATGAAATGTATGCATGCATTCTGTTATCGGATGTTAAATTCTTCTTTTTAATGTTCTAAATTCATCAGCTTATATTATGCAGTATCCCCATCAATATGTATGAAACTACTTAATATAGAGACAAATCAGTGATGGTCATCAAATTGTTGGTCAGATCAGTATCAGCTGATAAATGTGTAAGCATCATCACAAAAAGAAAATAAATGTAATAATAATTGCAGATTATTTCAAGAAACACTATAGTGAAAAGATAGGACATTGCAATTAAAATGTGTATATACGTTTGCAAATATATACACACAAAATGTCCTTGTTTTCCACATTTGAGGTTGGTGTTTGTTTTTGTAATGATGCTCAGTCAAAATCAACATTTTTGTAATTAAAAATGTATATCAGTGTATTTATTGGCTAATATTATGTTTATTTATTGGACTAAATACCAGTTATAAGCTTCCAAAATATAAAGGGTTGTTGGTATAGGCCAAAATGTACATATTGGTACACCCTAAATAGAAATAAATTAATTATTATGTTAGTAGATTATTGGTATGTGTTATATATTACACTATAAAAATATTTGAATATATATATATATATATATATATATATATATATATATATATGTATATGTATGCAAGCTGACTTTATTAAGTATGTCACTCAGTCCCTTCATTTCTAAATGAATCGGCTGTTTTGAATGAATCATTTGAATGAATGGCATAATTGAATCACTCATAAAGACGTGGACTTGTCTCCACCTGCTGGCGACTTTACTCATTTATTTATCATTGACAGGCCTAAACCAGCACCAAAACACAGAACAATTTCACCCCCTAATATGATACCTTACATAAAAATGATTGTATATAGTGTCTAGAATCAGTGAACAATATAGCGGAGCTGAACTTCAGGACCAAATTAAGCCCAGCAGAACCCGATCCGTCTCTCCATCTGCTGAAGCTGCATCAGAGACGGGAGAAAATCTCATGGCCACAGAAATGGAGCTCATCACCCGTGTTTCTGTGTGCGAGGAAGACAAAGACAGCCAGACTTTCCAGCAGACAAACGACCCTGTCACTGCGGTAAGTTTCTCTGGATATATTTCTCCCCCGTTCGCTCCTCAGACCCGCAGCGATGCACTGCTGAGTTGCATTTCGCACTGAAAGCCGCCGCTGTGTCTTTTTCTGCTGGCCAAGCACAATTCTGTCACTCTGAAGACACAAAAGTTTCTGGAAACAGAAGCAGAGCCACAGATTCCTCACACCGAGACACATTTATGCTTCAGCAGTCAGAAAAACACTGGCCCTCAACAGCAGCGCGGCTTCCCTATAGCTGTCGCCACGCTTCTGTGAGAGCGAGCTATTTTAAGCTTGAAAAAAAAACGTTGCATTGGTAATAAAACGGTTGGAAACGGTGTAAATGATTCATGGTTTGAGCGCGGATAACCTAGATAAAGTTATACTGCGAGATAAGTTAGAGATAAAATGACTTTTTTTTTTTTCTCCATTCAGATTTCTGTCATGAAGCAAGTGTGGTCTCTTTTGTTGACAGACTCCACTTTTAAACAAGTGAGGTGAGATTGAGATGTGTTTTATTTGTTGTTTTGCAAAATATTGTCTTGTAGGCTTGTTTCTGTTACAATATGATATCATATGCACTTTTTGTCTCCTCAGAAGTTTGTAACTAGCATCTTACATGAGTTTGTAACTGTAAATGTACTGTATACCTGCATAGATACCTGGATGCTAATTTAATTTTATAGATGCAACTAAACACTAGATCTTGAGTATAATAGATCTGAAATGGGCTGGTGCAGTACAGGATGAGTCATCAACGTTAATTGTTTTTGTTGTTGTTGTTGTTGAGGAGAGAGAGAATGTACATTTGAACTGAGTTTCTCTTTTTTTATATACATCTTTCAGCATGTAGATGGCGTCAAAATTCTCCTTTTGGTTTAACAGCAGAAGTGTGTGAAGCTATGATGTGTCTTACAGCACGAGGTAAGATCCTCTCACCAGCAGCAATCCTGTTAGTCAGGATTAACTATGTTTACCAGCACTGCTCTCAGGGTTCAAAATAACCACAGCTTGAGGAGATTACATTTACCCTTTTTTTTATTTTACATTCAGACTTACTACAATATGCTTTGCGTTATCAAGTTAGCTGAATTCTTCAAATCAATGTGAATATTTGCTATGAGTTTCCCTTTGTAAGATGCATGTGGCAGTTTCTTATTCAAATCTATGTAGATTTGTTCACGTGGCCAGTAGTTGTTCACATGTGTTCACGGGTGTTAGTCGCTGCGGATAAACGCGTCTGCTAAATGCATAAATGTAAATGTAAAATTTAAATGTAGATTTAGTTTTTTAATGTTGTAAATTCCTTTTTGAATCAAAGCAGGTCTGATGTTTGCCAAGTGTCAGTATTATATAGTTTTATAAATATTTTAAAACTATTTTAATTACTTGGATAAACATGTAATATTTTATATTATATATATAT
>CAIGQW010031024.1:7972220-8016859 GCA_903798125.1 Danio choprae
TATGTGTGTGTATATATATGTATATGTGTGTGTATATATATGTATATGTGTGTGTGTGTACATAAAAATATATATTTTAATTTTAGTCAGAATTTTAACTAACACACTTTTAATGGACGAAAATAAATGTTTCAGAATCAATTAAAAAATAATGATAAAAATTTAGTTTACATTCCAAAGACGAACAAATGTCATATTAATTTGGAAGAACATTAGAGTGAGAAAATGATGACATGTCTTCCATTTAGGGTTGCACTAACCCTTGACAGAAGTATTAGCATCTATGCTAGTTGTTATAACCTCAAATTTTATGTTGAGGTAAATTGTAAACCAAATTGTTGCAAACTCTGTCCTCACCAATATATCCAATATACCCGCGACTCTGAGTAAATCTGTCAGCGGATACACTGTAACTTGCATCTGGAAATAAAACTCCAACTTGTTTCAAACTTGCACAGTACACACTTTTTGCCCGCTCTCAACATCCCATAGTGTCAGGATTGCACACAGACTGCTGACTCAACACACCTGCCATCAGTTTTACAGTCACGATATGTCTTTCATGTGTCTGCCATATCCTTCAGTGGCTCTGTCTATCAAAATATCTGGCAACCCCCTTCAAAAACCCTCACGATGTGCCACCGTCTCGGTCTGTGGATGTGTAATGACAGAAGACAGACAGCCAAACAAACAGGACAAACAACACACTGATGATGGATAGGATGGAGAGAAGTGTTTTATTTGAAGACGTTCTAAAGACAGAATGAGAGACAGAAACACAATGTACACAATCTGGAGATGAACAGACAGATGAACACATGGCAACAGGACAAACTACTGAGACAAATTCATTTTGATGTACAGTAAAAACAATTACAGAAGAGAAAGTGATGCAGAGTGTGATTTGAAGACACAAAAGAGAGTTGGGATGGAAATCAATGTGGGAAAAATGGAAAGGAAAATAAATGATTATGATTAAACTTATGATTTTATGTATTGTGTTGAAGGTACACTTTATTTCCCAGGATGCTCGCAATTAGTAATTAAAATTGATGTAAAGATCTTGAAGTAGGTGTGATACTATTTAAACTTTCCCAAATTAATCGTACAACAAAATTCATAGTATTATTTTAATTGTTATGAATTGTTAATATGTAATGCTGAACTTGAAAAGTATTCTCAATTTTATTTTTCCTGAAATCGATCTCACCGCGCATAATACAGTAAAATAAAAATCTTTGGATTAAACAATGTCAAACTATATAAATAATGTGCTGTCTGGCACAGTTTGACTTGTGAAATCTGTGTCATCTTAAGGCACTAAGCGGTTTCACTGGTGTGCCATCTAAGGACCTGATACAGTAAATATACAATACAAATAATACTGGCCATTATTAACAGACTCAGATGTATAGGGTACATTTGCATGATAGAGATGTACTAAAAATGAAAAAAGGATTTTGTCAAAAAATTCCCATTCACACAGACTACAATCACTGTCACTGGCGATATCACTTTGTAAAGAAACACTGCGTAGATATGATCCTGTAGTCCTATTATTGCTTTGGTTGTGAGTTACCACACCTGTCCCTCCAAGATTTTGCAGTGGCATTTTTTTTAATATTAGCAGTCTAAGATGATTGATTTCGTGACTCATTTTCTCAAAACTTTTGGCATAATTTGCTTTAATTCTTGTGTTTTGTTATGAAAATGTATTTATTTATTTCACAAAATCCTGGAGGGACTGACTATACATACATAATGACTTGTAATATTCATGGAGATGATAATAGTATTTTCAAAATTGCACTTGGACACCCACTTTTAAAAATTAGCCCCCAAAAGACTGTTGTTGTGTAAAAATGTTTACCAAAATGCATACCACGTTTATGTTTTTAGTTAAAAATGATGTCTTGTAATCTCCCCCACATACACGTACATAATGTGTGTTTACTTGTAATTAAAAAAATATTTATTCATATCGCAATTTTAAAGCTATACTAAAACAGCATTTCATTCCACTGTTCACTCGTTGTCACCCCAGTCTACCTCTGGCTCATCATCTAAGCGCAGAATGAGGTAGGAGAGAAACTGGAAGAGGTTTTGCCAAAACAGAGCGGCCATGTAAAAGTAAAGGTCGCTTACGTCCACTTCGCAGGTCTCGCCGGCAAAAGTCATTTCACAGACGCACTGGAACCTGTTGACCATGTTCTGGCAGTAGCCGCCGTTCTTGCAAGGGTTGGATCTACATTCATCAAGTTCTAGTTCGCACCTATATGACAAATATATAGTGATTTTGGTTGTGAATACGAGCATTGTAAAATTCATCTGTCATTCATCTGTCATGTCTGTGAAGTTCTGTCATCAGCAAATTTAGAGTGCTCTGAATATTCATAGCTACTACCCTCCGATTCATTAACATGTATATATCTGAACAAAGAAAGAAGAGGAATAATCACCAGTGACCCGAAAACCCAGGGTGGCAGTCACACGCCATGTTAGTGTCAGAACAGTTCCCCCCATTGAAACATGTGTAGTTCTGCTGTTCATCGCCACAGATGGACACTGGGAGCTTTGGCGGTCTGGGGAAGGGGAGGATGAGGGAAAAGAAAGAAAAATAACAGATGATGAACAAGCCATGCTCTCCTCTTGAGAGTCATGTAAGGGGCTTCTACCTACTACCCCCAGCCACAACCCCCCGCCTTATCCGGCACAGAAAAGAGGATTAACCCACTATTAGAATAATGACATTTGCATGTGAATGGACCTCTGACCACAAGACAAAGAGAACACAATAAATTGGAGCCTTGTCTTGTGCTTAACACACTGCTAATATGAACACACCCCCTCTCCCCTTTGTTGTTCTGTATGAGTGAAGATATGATCTGACAAATAAGGAACTTTAAGGAGGGAAATTACTTGTGCAAAAGTTGAAAGTTCAAAAAGTTAAAAGTGTAGGAGTTAAATAAAAGGAAAACAGAAAGAATGGAAGGAATAAAGGAAGGGATATGGTGAGAAAAGCAAGTATTTCATAAGATGAAAGGAAAGGTGAAGGCGAGGAAAGGAGGAGAAAGAAAGGATAGGACAGTAGAACAGAAGGAAGGGGGAAGATTGCGAGAAATGGGAAGATTGGAAGAGAAGATAGTGAGAAGGAAGCAAAGAATGAATGGATAGATAGAGAGAGGGGGAAGTATAAAGGAAGAAAGACTAGAGAAAAGTATTGGGAAGTAGAACAGAAGGAAGGAAGTGTGAAAGCAAGAAACAAGGAAAGACAAAAAGGTAGGGTAGGGAAGAAAGACAGAGATGCAAGAAGAGTGAATGTACAAGACAAACAAAGTACAAGATAAGGAAGATAAACTAAAAAAGAAAGGGTAGAGAGAAGAAAAGGACACAAAAGTATCAATCAAGTGAGGGTGGTGGGGAAGAATAGATTAATGGATGAGAGAATAAAATGGAAGGAATTATAAGGAAGGAATAAAGAATGTAAGTAAGGACTAAATATAAAAACAAAAGTCAATAGCAAAACGGCACTTACATGTTCCTGACAACTACGTACCACGGAACCTCTTCAATCTGAATGCTGTTGTGAAGCAGAGGGAACAGGAAAGAGACAAACAAACAGCAAGCGTCATTGTTTTTTTATGCTGCAAAACTTTACACCAAAGATCTCTCTAACTCTGCAGTGGGGAAAAGATAGATCTATTATGTCTCCCGGCTGCCTGCAAGGCAGTTTCAAAGGAGTGCTATGAAGAAGTCTGGCAACAAAACATGTTTATGAGATAAATGGCTGCAGACTTGCCTTAGATGCCACCCTGAAGGCCTAACGTAACCACTGGAGGATGGGCACTCTCGACAGAGACTATTATTACCATTACCGCTTTCAAATGACATGTATGGCAACAGACACATCTCCGCAGTCACACTAGCATAAACAACAGCATAAAAGCAATTATATGATTTGCATTACCTCAATAACAAATCAGTCCCTTAGGGGTCTTGATTCATTCAAGTTGCTTTGTTTCTTTGAGGGGAATCATTCTGTGAGGTTTGTGGCCTGTTTCAGTGTACAAAGTCTACATTTTTGTTTTGCATTCTCTTTTCTTTGAAAAGTGCAGTAGCTTCTTGAAATTAGATGTGGCTTTTTAACACCGGGTTGATATATCTGAGATAAAACTTGGTTGGTCTCTTAACTTGGTTCAATGTTTTGCGGAGGGGGCAAACATTATTCCTTACGGTTGAACCTGTGGATTGCTTAGGAATAGATGCCTTAAATCACATCTATGGATGAATATAACCTCTGCAAAGTCTGCTAAACTTAGACGGTAGCTCCTAAACCAACTTGCCTAGCAAAACTCACCATCACAGTGTAAAGGTTTTGATGACAAAATACTAGGCAAAACTAGAAGAGCTCTAAAAACAAAAACAAAACAATGGTCCCTAGATGTGCTTTAGGGTCCCTTGTTTTAGTCCCCATGTGTCAAGTCCACATGCTTTGGTTGGCAACTGTATTTCTCTTCAGCACCACACGATTTAACGGATCACAACAATGGAACTGGAGGAGCCAATTACACCTTAACACTACAAGAGTTAGAGCATGTTTCCTCAAATCTGGCTCTAGAAGGCCATTGGATAAGCCACTGGATAAGGTAAGCTTCAACCCTAAATGACACCTACAGAATCTAATCTATGCCTCTGAATTATTAGAAAATTTCCAGTAGGAAGTGCTTGATCAGGGTTTAAAAACTAGCACTGGACTTCAAAGGCTTGACTGCAGGAATCCTAGGTTGGGAATTGTTTATACTCCTAACGCTAAATAACTTCTTGACATGTTAGAACATACTCACTTGCAATATGGCCCAGTAAACTTGTCGTGACAGAGGCAGGAATACATGTTGAAGCCACGCAAACAGGTCGCTCCATTAGCACACCTGTGACCGGCACAAGCATCCACCTTCACCTCACAGTTGGTGCCGGTGTAGCCATCCTCACATGTACAGTTGTATGTGAGGTCCTGCACACTACAGTATCCATGTCGACAGGGGTTGGAGGCGCAGGTGTTTGTATTCAGCTCACAGTGATCACCGCCCCAGCCAGAAAGACAGAAGCAGTGGAAAAGGTTGAAGTGATCGTCACATATGCCTCCATGCAGGCAGGGATTGGGCTCACACACCACCTCACCAAAACAGCCAGTTTGAACAGGCTCCTCTGATATCTTATTGAACATTTCTTCCTGTGTGCGTGGGAATCTCACCTCTGTCAGACCATAATAAGGAAGTATGATTCCACCAATCTCAACATTACTCAAGCAACCAATCAGATTGGAGCCAGAATCAGGGCCTAGTCCTCCTAGCATGATGTAGACGCTCTCTCTGAGGAAGTCTAGATTTCCGGTCATAGAGTCTGATTTAGTAGGCTCATCTTTTTCATCTAAGGGTACCATAATCCACTGGGAGCTGTTAGACCCTGGACTGGCCATTAACAGCTCTATAACATGCCATTCCCCATCAGCCACTACCCTTGGGCTGTGTAGGGTTATTGGTGACAATGGTGATGAAGTAGTAGGTCCACTTAGAAGCTCAAGTACCAGAAATCCATCTTGAAGAGATACAGTTACAAACTCAGACCCATTCTCTGCATGCAACACTATGGCATTGCGTTTACGTGTACGGATACTAAAGACAATACTGGTCAGATGGTGGGATATCAGCCCATTCCCTTGGTATACAAGCGTGGTGTTCTCCTTGAAAGTCACGTTGGCAATGCCTGTATAGAAATAAATGCAGAAATAATTTAGATGTAACTTCTTTGATGAAGAAAATAATTTGCAATACAATCTCATTTAAGGCTTCCAAGATGCTTTCAGCAAATTTGCTTCAATGTATAGCCCTTGACTGTTATAAAATACTCACATTCATAGCCCTGGTTTAGGGCCCGGCATGTTGCTTGTGGTGGGCAGGGGTTGAGGTCACACCAGCTCACCTCCTCACAGTGTTGTCCTGATGTGTTGGGAGGGCAGTTGCAAGTAAAATCATCCCATAAAGAGAAGCACATGCCACCATTTTGGCAAGGATTTTTCTATAATGAAAAGATAGGTATTATTAAATTGATTATTAAAATGTTTATTAAAGATGTAAAAAGATTTAGAAGTAGTAAGATCAGGTGTTTTAAGAAGCCTGAGCAATCTTAGAGTCATATCATATATCTGTTATTCACTACCTTCCATGTGGTGTATGATTATTCACATATCGCATCTTATACCGTGTGGAAAACCATGCATGGAAATCAGTATAATAATAATCCATAATAGGGGCACTTTAACATTATTTAGTTAGCTACAGTACTAGTAAGTATATATATGAAAAATGTATTATTTGATTTTAGTATTTCTTGTCCACACTCATTTCAAAAAGTAAAATCATTACAATTTCTGCTGCGTTCTGTAATTTAGATTAGATTCTTATGTCATGAATGTAAGGATTCAAGCATGACAGTCAAGAGCCAAATGAGATAAGCGGATTTTTTTTCCACATAGAGTAGCTGCCAGATCTGGTATTATCTAATCGTTGTACAGTTGCCATTTAAATCTCATGAGACTTCACATTGTAACTTACAGAGCAAGTGTCGTCACTGGTGCAGCCTGCAGTAACTTCAACCATGCGGTCGGGTTTGTACGACATCGCAGAGGTATCAGTTGGGAAAAACTCAAGCTTCTTCTTATTAAGCTGCAAGTCTTGTAAGCACCCTTTAAAATGTCCACCGAATGCAGTTAAAGCTTGTACATCAAGGAGGTCACCGATATTGACCGTATCCCCAAACTGAATGGAAACAGGTTGAACATATGTTGCTTCAAATTCATGATCCGAGTCCTGCACAGTCATCATGCCCTCCTCGATGGTGACACTGACAAAATGTCTCTCACCATCATTAAGCACCCTTTCACCCGTTACAGTCTTCAAGTTGTTGGCTTGAACGTTCAGTTTCCCCTTTTCCAGCCACATCCGCAAGTAGTCAGAGGTGCTGTTGGCCAGCAGCACCAAAAGACCAGAGTCCTTTCGGGTACGCAAGAACATGGACAGATAAAGTATTTCCAAGTCAGGTTCATCATTGATGGTGAAGACAGCATAGCTTGCAGAGTCCTCCTGGCCAAATCTGGCAGTTATAAATTCTGTGTGAAAAAGAAAAGACATACATCATACATCTTGAAGGATTAGATCACATGATTCTTCTACATTTATTAGAAGGCTATCACTAGCTATGTTTCCTAGCTACCTGTTTTTATGCGCATATTGGAATATTGCAAGAGAAATGCTTAATGGAAATATACGCATATATTTTTAGAATGCGCATAAAAATGTATGTGCACAACTGAGTAGGATAAACCTAAGCATATGATAAAATGTCTATAAACTATGATGGAAACATGTTTATTGAATAAATTCCAGCATGCACATCAAAAAAGCCATGTGGTTTTGTTTTAGCAGAACTTGTTATAACAAAAACGGGCACAGTGAGACGGCCTTAATAGACAAACCAGCAGACTGACCACATTGTAAAACATCTGAAATGTTGTTTTGGTCATTCAGAAATCTCTCAGCCAAAGTCTGTCATCACATTGGTTGGGTATTACTACCTGCCAGAGGTATTTTGAGCTGATGCGCTCTTAAAGAGTGATCTCACGCCTCCAAAAGTCACGGCAAGTTCATTGCATTTCACCTAGTCTTCTGAGATGCAAGTAGTTTATTTTATAAGAGAAAAGGCCCACAGGGGCTTTCCCTACTGTAGCAAATTCCAGTTCCAGTTTTCCCAAATTCCATCTTTTTTAATATCAGGAAGTAACTTTTTTTTTCTCTTTGACTTATTGGTTGGAAACGGTGATTTATTCGCAAATGTTTTATGTGATATTATGATTATATCTTTGGATGAAAACATAGCTATTTCGTTTACACTAGTAGCATTCAAAGTGTAGTTTTGTTGTTCTCATAAAAAATTTGCAACACTTCAGGTAATGCTTCTAGTGTGGACTTAGTTTATGGAAGGTCAATTCTTGGTGTCCTTACCCTCATCGCAGTTTTGACCCACATACGGGCGCAGACATTTGCACTGGTAACCTTGCCAAAGGTTAACACATTCTCCATGGTTCTCGCATGGGCCAGAAAGGCATCGGTCATGATGGCTACAACCCCGCACGACATTTACCGCTGAGCTGCTCAACCAGTCCTCCGGTATCATCAGCTGTGAGTCCACAAGCAAGTCCCTCATGCAGCCAATGAAAGATCTGGAGCTCCCTCCCTCATCCAATCCTCCAACAAAGGTGCTTTGTAAGGCTGACTCCAGCTCAAGGGCGCCGATCTCCACTTGGGCTGTTGTACCACAGTTTTCTCCACCCTGGCATGGCTCCAGCAGTTGAAGCAGCAGGGTACCCTCTCCAAGTACGGCTTCAACTGTGTGCCATTCACCATCAGATACAACCTGAGGCAACATCAGAGTCCAGCTGGTTGCGTTTGGCTGAGGGTCACTCTTAAGATCAAGAATCAGGTGTGTCTCCTGCAGCTCCAGGCTGAGTGTGACCCCTTCGCTGCCCCTTTGGAAGAGCACTGTGTTCTCCAGAACCGTGCGAAAGCTTAGCGTGATATTGAAGTATGTTTCTGCATCCAGCAGCGGCGTCTGCAGGTGCAGGAATCCTCTGCTTGTCTCAAAGGAGAACACAGTGAGCGTCTGGCAGTAAGAGCCGGTGTAGCCAGGCTGACAGATGCAACTGTATCCATGTACATCTTCGCTGAGAAATGGGATGCAAGCCGCTCCGTTCTGGCACTCGTGACCTTCGCAACCTGTAAGAGGCTCACTACAGTTGCGACCACCGTAGAGGACTCCGTCTTGGCTTTCAGACAGGCAGATGCACTTGTAGGTACCTAGAAAGTCTTCACATGTGGCTCCATTATAACATGGGCTGGTGGTACAGGCAGTTGTGTTTTGCTCGCACAAGGCACCTGAAAGAGGAGAGACAAGAGTGGAGTTCAGTCTATGGTCCTGACAAATACGCACTTAGCAAGGATTGTAGCCTAAGGATAAACTGTTCTTGCTGAAATTGTAAGCCAGATTCTGCAAGAGTTTATCCTTAAAACTATTTATTGCATCTGTGCCAATGTCAGGAAAGAGTTTGTAACAAAAGAGTAGCTCATGCCAGGGCAATGTAGAAACATTTTAATCAATTATCCCATAGGTAAACACGTATACAAAGTTGGTTGCATAACACTAATGTAACATTATGCTAGGTATGCTAGCAACAAGTCCCTGAAATGTAGATATAACTGTAAATAATAATACTCTTTGAATAATACATTCAATGGAAATTCATGAAGTAAAGAACAAAGTTTTCTCCAACGTAATTTAATTGACCACCATAATTTAATTATAACTTGTGTAAAACTGAACGACAAAGAAAATTTACCTGAAATGAGTAACAGTACACTCCAAATCCCAACTACAACTTCCATGGCATTAGAAGTTCTCATTCAGTGGTTACAAATCTGCTCAGTCACATTGCTTTTTGATGGGTCCATCAATTGCAAAGGCCATCCTAACAACCAGCCGTCAATGTACATTCCCTCCTTCAAGACAAACTGTGTACTGAAGCACTAGGCCTGCATGAAAGTCAGCTCCTGGGGGATTAGCTTAATGCAACCTGAGCACCTTACAATGGCGAAGCCCATTTATAGCCTCCGCCTCTCCGCCATGTCCTGAGCTGGTAAACTTGTGTTCAGAGAGAAAGACGGGTTTTTCGTACAATCTATAAAGTTAAACTACATGTCTGGGGTGTCTCAGATAACCAGTAGAGTGAATTTGTGCTGTAAGATGTGTGGTATAATGGCTGCTTTGGTTTTATTTCAACAAACCAGTCTGAAATCTAACATTGTGATGATGTTCATGAGATCCAAATATAAAAATCTGATAAATGGCAATATATGCATATATATGACATACAAGTTCATGTTTGGACTTCAAATGGGCCATATATCAGGTTTGCCTAAATATTCCACATGAAAAAAATACTGAAGTAAATGATAGTAACTACTGTAGTGTTTTGAACCATACTGTAGTGAATAATACAGCATAATGCAGTATTAACTATAGTGACACGAAATTATAATAGATAATGTAGTATACATTACTTTTTACTACTGTAAAATATGGAGTGTTGATATTGAGTACAGTTGTGAGTAATTAGTTTATATTACTTTAATTGTTGTTGTATTACCACAGCAACTATAGAGTTACCACAACAGATTCAAGTACTTTACCACAGCATGCTTCAAAAAGACTATAATATTGACTATAAATTACTGTAGTATTTTTTTTTTCATGTGGGATATGATGCAATTATTGACTTTGGTACAGTGCACATGTAGCCACATTTTCCCAACTGCACATGCAATGTAGGCACAACTTGCACATGTGCTTTGTTTGTATTAAAAAGTAAGAGAACAAGCTACAGTTTCCCACATTTTGAAGTAATCGCAGCTTTTAAACACATTTCATGAGTTACATTTATTCTGATGCGAAGTATAAAATATATATATTTTTAATTAACAGATCAAAATTGACTCTACTTTCAGTGTATCAAATAAAAAAATGCGAAGATGTGCATACATTTTGAAAATACGAATAAAATATGCACACAAATGACTCGGACAAATGTTTTATTCTACAATAAACTATGATGGAAACACATTTACATTTAAAAGGGGTGTCAAATGTATGGCCCGCGGGCCGGATCAGGCCAGCAAACGGGTTTAATCCGGCCCGCGAGATGATTCTGTAAAGTATAAAAATGAGCTGCAGTTT
Source organism: Danio choprae (assembly GCA_903798125.1). Taxonomy (NCBI): domain Eukaryota; kingdom Metazoa; phylum Chordata; class Actinopteri; order Cypriniformes; family Danionidae; genus Danio; species Danio choprae. The sequence continues at coordinate 7,983,063 of CAIGQW010031024.1, forward strand.
TTCAATAAAAGAAACTGCTGTTCCAATTACAAACTGTTAATTTCATCCGATCCAGAAGCCTGAATCAGTGTCAGTTTACCAGCCTTCTCAGAGAGAAAGACCACATCTATGCCCTGCCGTACCACACTGAGGTGTTCACACAAGGAAACGTAACTATTTCACGTTTTGTCAGTTAAGTGGCTAATTTGTACAAAAATTAATTAATTCATTTTCTTTTAGGCTTAGTCCCTTTATTAATCTGGGGTCGCCACAGTGGAATGAACCGCCAACTTATCCAGCATAAGTTTTACGCAGCAGATGCCCTTCCAGCTGCAACCCATCACTGGGAAACACCCATACACTTCCATTCACACAAATACACTATGGACAATTTAGCTTACCCAATTCACCTATACCGCATGTCTTTGGACTTGTGGGGGAAACCGGAGCACCAGGAGGAAACCCACGCGAACACGGAGAGAACATGCAAACTCCACACAGAAATGCCAACTGACCCAGCCGAGGCTTGAACCAGCGACCTTCTTGCTGTGAGGCGAGAGCGCTACCTACTGCGCCACCGTGCTGCCCTTGTACAAAAATGTACGATATAAAAAAAGGATACGTGGCACCCAACCACTCCCCTAAACCCAACCGTCATTGGTGAATAAGCAAACCGTACTAAATTGTACAATCGAGATTGTACGAATTCATATGAATTAGCCACTAAATCAAAAAGTTACGAATTGTTGATCATATTAAAACAAAGAAAACAATCTGAAGTTGTTATATATACCATGATTTTACCAGTTTGGCCCATTTGGGAATACATTTTCCTCCATGTGGCCCCTGAGCTAAAATGAGTTTGACACCCCTGATTTGGACTGAAACCCTACAGGGATCACACCTCAAAAAATCTCATAAGGCTAAACTAAGCTTTGTTAAGGAGCATGTTGCGCGGGCAAAAAAACGGAAAGTTCGCTTTACCAATGAAAGCAAGTTTAATTGAATTGGGTCCGACGGGAAAACATCATTCTTGTCCTCAAACGGAGGAAAAACTGAACCCAAAGTGTGTAGAGAATTAAAACATGGAGGTGAAGAGACATGAATTGAGTGATGTTTTCTGCAGCAGGAGCTTGGTCTTTTATTAAATTAAATCGCAGAGTGAACGCAAATGTTTATCACTAGGGTTTCCACTGGAGTTTGTCCACAAGGTTTCACAATGATACTGATCCTTTTTTTAATAGAACACTTTTGTTAATGGAATTGTAAATAAATAGGTTTGTAAGTCTGCAGGTACCTGAGAATCCTGGCGGACACTTGCAGATGAACCCGGAAGCATGTCTGGGATTGTATCTAGCTGGAAACAGGGGCTCAGTGCCGTAAAGTGTTTTCCAAGAGAGCTCCATGCAAATGCCTTCATTCTCACAGGGACTGCTTTCACATTCACTGATGTCTGCCTCACAGTTACGCCCCTCAAACCCTGAAACAACACAAATATATGACAGACAGCCTAATGATACAACTGCAGTATGCGCACATCAATATAGCATACATTTTGTGACACTACAACAATAATTACTATTTTAAGTTACTGTGAAGGTAGGTTTAGGGTAGGGGTAGACGTTAATACAACACAATGTAATGGGTCATTTAATATCAAATTTAAATAATTCTTGTTAACTTCGGGCCAGAGCTGTATCCCTTCTACACTCAAAATATTATGTTTGCTGTTTGCTCAAACTACTCATTTTAAATGAGCTGAAACAACACAATTCTTGAGGGTTTTTTTTGGCACAACTTAATTGTTTTATATTCAATCGACTAAAATTTGTAAAGACTAATAAGTTAACTTAATTCCTTCATGTTGTCCCAACACAAATCGATTAAGTTACCTTAATTATTTTTACAAATTTAAGTTGATTGAACATAAAACAGGCGATGCGGTGGCGCAGTGGGTAGCACAATCGCCTCACAGCAAAAAGGTCGCTGGTTTGAGCCTTGGCTGGGTCAGTTGGCATTTCTGTGTGGAGTTTGGATGTTCTTCCCGTGTTCGAGTGAGTTTCCTCCGGGTGCTCCGGTTTCCCCCACAAGTCCAAAGACATGCGGTATAGGTGAATTGGGTAAGCTAAATTGTCCGTAGTGTATGTGTGTGAATGAGTGTGTGTGGATGTTTCCCAGTGATGGGTTGCGGCTGGAAGGCATCCGCTGTATAAAACATATGCTGGATAAGTTGTCGGTTCATTCCACTGTGGCGACCCCAGATTAATAAAGGGACTAAGCCGAAAAGAAAATGAATGAATGAATAAACATAAAACAATTAAGTTGCCCCAAAAAACGTAAGAATTGTGTTGTTTCAGCTCATTTAAACACTTTAATTAATGATTAATTAGTTATTGACATCCATAGTTGGAACAATAGGAATCAAATGTCAGTTTCCCCCCTAAATTCCTTTGTGTTCAACAGAAGAAAGAAACTCAAACAGGCTTCAATGAGTGAATGATGACAAAATGTAAATTTTTGGGTCAATTGTACCTTTAACTTGATTTCTGAAATGAACGATTGAATATTTCATATAAGTTTTACATTATACGTTTCCAAATCCAATTCATCAATTCCGTCAAATGCAAAATCATACTGTGTAAGTCAGTCTGGGAGTCACCTGGCCAGCAATTGCAGGTGTAGTTCTCCTGTTGATCCTCACAGAGGGCGCTGTTGAGGCAGGGCTGAGACAAGCAGGGCGGAGGGGGGATCTCACAGTCAACACCAGTGAAGTTAGCAGTCTGTGAGCAGTCACAGCGGTAGCTGCAACATATAGGATATTGTTTATTTATACATACATACATTTCACTACCAAAATCCTTACATTTGCTGTGTTATTACATTAACAACAGGTGAATCTAACAAAAACACATCCCAGCAATGGAAAAAAAGTTATATGAAGGAACCTATTTTAGTATCATTAAGAGGATTACTGCAGATTGTGTAAGCGTTATAAGTAATCTTATAGTGTAAAAACAGTATAGTGATATTTATTAATTATTAAATTAGAGTACTACACATATTTATAAAAGCTTTTTTCATTGTGACATTAAATAGTGGTAATTGTGATTTATTATATAATATTTAATATCTTTCTTGCTGCCCTAAATTCTTTTTGTTCGATCATCTCAACTTTTCATCTCAACTGTAATCTCAACTCTGTCAGACCGAATAAAAATATTAAGTTCATCTTTGTTTAATTAAACAAAATGGTGTTGAAACCTGATTGACTTATTAAAATGAGTTAAAGTAACATAATAATGTTGTCATTTTTTGGTCATATAATTTGGTACAGTGTTTGCATATTTGTAAATATGTCCTTGTTCTTGACAGCTCTTTTTAAAATGTAAACTAACTAGGTTAGGCAAGTCACAATCTAAATAAATAAATATATAAGGGACTAATAATGTTGACCTTAAAAATGGTTTTGAAATAATTAAGAACTGTTTTTATTCCAAACAAACAAACAAACAAACAAACAAACAAACAAACAAAAGACTTTCTCCAGAAGAAACAAATATTATAGGTAATACTGTGGTAAATGTCTTTGGTCTGTTAAACAGCAGGTTGGAAATATTTGAAAAAGAATTTAAATTTCACAGGATGGTTAATAATTTTTAACTTTATATACTGTATAACATTTTATTTATATTTTCTATTGTTTGTTTTATTTCTTTATGTCATGTATGTGATATTTGGTCTTATTTTTCACATACTTAATTAGTGTATAATTGTGTTTTCCTGATCCTTTAGTGTGTGGTTTTATGGTTTTGTTATTTATATTGTATTAACAGAGTTATACAGTACATATTTTTGTCTGACCTAAGATGAACTAAATAAAGCAAAAGAAAAGTTAAATGAATTGAATCTGTTATTTCCACTGAGCGGGCGGTTCATTCCGCTGTGGCGACCCCTGATGAATAAAGGGACTAACCTGAAGGAAAATGAATGAATGAATTTCCACTAAGCGAACCTACAACGAAAATAAAATCGCAGCATGGAAATATATCCTACCTATTTATTTCATCCACACACAGAGCCCCGTTTTGGCATGGCTGGTCACGGCACTCGTCGATGTTGATTTCACAGCTCTCGCCCTGGAAACCCGCTAGGCATGTGCACGTGAAGCCATTGATGTGGTCATGGCAACTGGCGCCGTGGAGACAGGGCTGTGACTGACACTCATCAATCTCCAGCTCACAGCTGCTACCTGCAACATCACAGACAGCGGTGCTGAGCGCAAAACATGCCAATCCGAGATCTCGGCATGGCTTATTACACATGCCATCTGGACAGACCTCATCCTGGATCAAACAGACTCAAACTGGAAGCTCGCAGTCAGCCTTTAGGCTTATTGATATGCTGCCCACAGCCTTTCCTGCACTTGATCAGCAGTGTTTTTAAAGCAGATTCGAACATGGGACTTTTCACATCATGTGTGTTTCAATGGTGTTTTGTTGTCACATGAGGAAGTTCAAAAGTTCGATTACACAATCTTTGCTTTTTTTAGTGGTATAATCCCTGATGTTATGCTGAAATATAAAATGTTATTTTAGGATATAACCATCAGAATGAACATCCAGATGTTTTTTTATTTATTTAATCTTATTATATTTTTGGCTAAATATTTTATACACGTGTCAATTTTGCAAGGGTAAACCTTTCTTTCACATCTAAATCTTTATATATGTCTTTGATTTGTGAATCTCCTAATAAGAAAGCTGTAAAAACTGTGAATCTGTTTTAAAGATACATTTCTGTCTTGCTCCCTGGTATGTAATGTGATATAATGTAATGTAAATCTTTCATTTTGTTATTCATTCATTTTCATTTCGGCTTAGTCCCTTTATTAATCTGGGGTCGCCACAGCGGAATGAACCGCCAACTTATCCAGCATATGTTTTACACAGCGGATGCCCTTCCAGCTGTAACCCATCACTGGGAAACATCCACACACTCTCATTCACACACATACACTACGGACAATTTAGCTTACCCAATTCACCTATATCGCATGTCTTTGGACTTGTGGGGGAAACCGGAGCACCCAGAGGAAACCCACGCCAACACGGGGAGAACATGCAAACTCCACACAGAAATGCCAACTGACCCAGCCGAGGCTCGAACCAGCAACCTTCTTGCTGTGAGGCGAACGTGCTATCCACTGCGCCACCGTGAGGCCCTCATTTTGTTATAATAAAAAAAAAGATTAAAAGAAAAGAAAAGCCCTCAATGTTTGCTTCATTGGTTGCAAATGCCTAGATTAAAGAGATAGTTCACCTCAAAATGAAAATGTACTTAACATTTACTCAAACTTTCATCAATTTCTTTCTTCTGTTGAACCCAAAACAAGATATTCTGAAGAATGCAGCCGCTGACATCTATAGTAGAAACTGTGGAAGTCAATGGCTGTTTCTAACATTCTTCAGAAAGAAACTCACAGAGGTGTCAAATAAGTGGAGGATGTTAATGTAAATGATGACAGAATTTTCATTTTGGGCGAATTAGTACTTTAAAATCAAGTTGTGTGTGAATTATTTCAGCTAAAAGGTGATATCATGTTTATTTATTCATTTGTTTATTTATTTTCTATGCAGTTACTAACACGTATAGCCCTAACCTTAACTGTACATGTAGTAAATTTAGATTTGAGTACTAATTTTTCTGCAATTTTTCATAAGCTTCACAAATAGAGTGTCAGTAAACATGTCGTTTAGGCTATATCAACAACGTTCTGCATTTAGAATAAAATAACTCCATCTCAAAAAATGTTCTCCCTGGGAAATAATGATGAAATGTTTGGTAGCGGGGCAGCACGGTGGCGCAGTGAGTAGCACATTCGCCTCACAGCAAGAAGGTCGCTGGTTCGAGCCTCGGCTGGGTCAGTTGGCATTTCAGTGTGGAGTTTGTATGTTCTCCCCGTGTTCGCGTGGGTTTCCTACTGGTGCTCCGGTTTTTCCCACAAGGGTTATAGGTGAATTGGGTAAGCTAAATTGTCCGTAGTGTATGTGTGTGAATGAGTGTGTGTGGATGTTTCCCAGTGATGAGTTGCGGCTGGAAGGGCATCCGCTGCGTAAAACATATGCTGGATAAGTTGGCGGTTCATTCCGCTGTGGCGACCCCAGATTAATAAAGGGACTAAGCTGAAAAGAAAATGAATGAATGTTTGATAGCATTTTTTTTGTAAAAGCTTAACAGAACTCGACTTTAAAAACAAACAAACCCATACTATGAAATATTCCACAAAATGTGAACATGGACCACAAAACCAGTCATAAGTGTACATTTTATTTGACATTTAAACATCATCTGAATGTTGCTGAGTAAGCTTTCCATCAATGTGTGGTTAGAATATGACAATATATGGCTGAGATACAACTATTTGATAACCTGGAATATGAGAAAATCTAAATGCCGAAGGAAAAAAAACACATTTGAAGTTCTCAGCAGTGCATTACTTGACAAATAATGAGTTTTTATATATTGTCTAGCAGGAAAATTACAAAAAAAATTATAGAACATGATCTTAATATCTAAAGGATTTTTGGCATAGGAAATTATCATTTTGACTCATATAACATTTTTAATCGTCCAACATAAGACTTTTTGTGGTCCAGGGTCACAAATAAAAACTCTAATAGGCCGTTTAAACTGCATCTTTACATTTCCAACAGCAATTGTCAGAGGTCTTGGGCTGCTGGGTTTTTCTCCAAAGTTGTAATATCATTCTTTATCCACACGATGGCAGTGGCTCTCAAAAAATATCTCCCAGAGAAATAACCATGAAATCAGCCGCATTTTTTGTAATGTCTTAACAGAACTTGACTTTTTAGAAGTAAACCTATTAAATACGCGGCAACCGCTTTATATCATATATATAAGTATGATATAAACCGTTTTCATTCACTCTTTCAAGCTGAACGAGGTCATGTGAGTGATTTCAAACACAGCCATCGACTGTGTAGGACTGACATGTGAATCGTCTCAACTAGTGGCTAATGCAGCTACTGCCGTCTTGTGGCTGAATGATGACATTACATCCCTGGGGAAAACGCCAGCATTGCTCGATCAAAGACTTCTGACATTTGCTGTTGAAAACGTCAAGATGCAGTTTAAATAGATAATTAGAGTTTTCAGTTGTGACCCTGGACCACAAATTCCTGTCTTATATTGTAAGAGTATATTTTGTCAATAGCCAAAAATACATTGTATTCTTTTATGCCAAAATCATAATAAGTAAAGACCATGTTCCATGAATAGGTTTTGTACGTTTTCTGCTGTAAATATATAAAAACTGCGCGTTTTTAGTAATGCACTGCTGAAAACCTCACTTAGACGACTTTAAGGGTGATTATTCATCTTCCGGGTTATTAAATAGTTGTATCTCAGCCAAATATTGTCATATTCTAACAAACCCATACTTCAGTATTGCCTGCAATAGTCAACAAATAGAGTCCGCTTGAAAGAGTGAATGAAAACGAGCTGAGTGAATTAAGACACTGTGAGCACTTTTACATAGTTTGTGCTTACTGTTTAATAACAATAACATCTGAAACCTTGCAAACTGGCACCTCCAGTAACAATTAGCATAATTATCTTGAACTGTTATAGAAAATAGCATGTATACACTTAAAGTAAACAATTTTATAATCATTTAAACAGGAATACATCGTTTTGTGATAGTACGCTGCACCCCTGTTAAACCAGAAGTGTGAAAAATGGAGGGATGGAGGATGATTCAGTTCTGGGCTGAATTAAACCTTATTGTAAAGCTGCAGTAAGGTGAGATTTATTTATTTATTTATTATTATTATTTTCTCTCTTCAGGACCAAACATTGTCCCCCCTGACACCAGCTGTACTTTTAATTTTAATGTTATTTGGCAACTCTGTCTTTTATTTCAGGAACTTTATTGACATACGTGTACAATGAAAGGGTGAATGAATACCATACAAATATTATAAATTGCTGTATGGATTCAAAATGGGTAAAAATCAGATGTGTGTCTCTAGGTAACTAATTAGCCTATTTCCAAAAAAGTGGAGTGTTCCTTTAATTAAATGCACCCGATCCACCTAATCAAGTCCTTCAGACTTATTTGAAAAGGTGTGCATGTTGGAGAAGGGTTGGACTAAACTCTGTTGGACTGTGGCCCAAACTCTGCAGTGGAGTTTGACACGTCTGGTCAAACAGCCGAGTGGCACTTGGCAGCAGAGCATCACCCCCCGATCTCCCTCCCTCCCTTCACCTACCCATGTATCCAGGCCTGCAGAGACAGATGTAGTGCCCGATCTTGTCCACACAGGTGGCTCCGTTCTTGCAGGGCCTCGACACACATTCATTCACCTCAATCTCACAGAGCTTGCCCTGGAATCCCGGCACGCAGAAGCAGGTGGGGCTGTTCCTTCTGCTGCGGCAGATGGCGTGGTTTCGGCAGGGGTTAGGGGAACAGTGGTCCACCTCCTTCTCACAAGAACTCCCAGTGTAACCCTCCTGACAGATGCATGCGTACCCTGGGCTCCGGTCTTGCACTGCCAGACAGTGGGCACTGTCCCCGCAAAGCCCCTGAGCGCAGAGCTGGGCACTGGAAAGACAGTCCTGCCCCAACAAGCTGGACTCACACTGGCAAACTAGTTCCCCCGGGTGGGCTCCGGTGGGTTGACATGTTGCATTACCCTGGCAGATGGACAGTTGGCAGAGGGTACTGGAAGAATCGCAACGCGTGCTGGGAAGGACTGGCACAGTCGTCTGACACTGGCACAGGAAATCAGACGGGGCTTCCCTGCACTCTGACTGGTGTTGGCATGGGTTGTCCAGGCAGAGTGTTGAGGTCTTGAGTAGTGTTACACCTACAAGGATAAAAAAATAACACTTAGACATCTGTTAAAAGTTCTGCTCCTGTAATGTTCAAGGCAGACACGCAGCATATTATACTCTTAAAGGGATAGTTCACCCAAAAAATGTCCTCACCATTCACACTCAAATTGTTTTACATTTTTATGAATGTCTTCTGTTGAGCACAAAACAAACATTCTACAGAATGCTGAAATGCTTTCCAACATTCTTAAAAATATCTTCTTTTGTGAAACAGACAAAAGAAACTCAAACAGGTTTAGAACAAGTGGTGTTTTATTATTGGGGTTACTATGTTTATTTGGTTTTCTTTGTGCCGTTTTTGGAATTTTATAAATATATATATATATATATATATATATTTTTTTTTTTTTGTATGAAAACAAAATAAAATTGCCAGTAAAGAAAGGGGTACTTCCAAGATTTCCTTTGACGCAATAAAAATGTATTATTATGCACTTTTGCCATTAAGTGGTTGTTTTTTGTGTCCCTCTTTAACCCACAACACTCAACAGAATGATTTCACATTATAGTGCATATGTTGTGCCTCCCCGCTTGTATAATGCCCTTCAAACAGTCGGAACAAAAGGCTAATGAGCTTTAGATGAATCAGCTAATGAGCCAAATGGACTTCAGAGCCAGTCAAACATCAGGTGATGGAGGCTTGAGCCTGCATTGTCCTAAAATAGCTTCTAAGAACAAGCGGTAAAACTTCTATTGGTGTCATTGTGGGATTTGCGCAAAGATTTGAAAATCAAATGCCACATACAATTGTAGTTATCCATTCTAGGCTGTTGCACATTAAGGTACACTTAATTAAAGGTACATTTAATGCAGCTATGTTAGAAGCTATGATGATCTTGTGCTGTGTTGTGTGTATTGCTATGGCGAATATGAGCTTTGAGCACCCATAATCAGATCATGGGGTTTATGTGACTGCATGGGATTAACCCATTAGTCTTATCTACTAAGCATAGCTTTGTTTGCTAGACCCCTTTAATGAGAGCACTGCAATGATCACTACCATACGTTTGTGCAAAAGACACATACTAAAATGTCATTCAGTTTATGCGCAAACAAACTCTTGCCAGGCATATTTAGTAAGGATCATTTGACGACACAAAAAAGACACATTGTTTTAAGGGATAGTTTACTCTCTCTCTCTCTCTCTCTCTCTCTCTCTCTCTCTCTCTCTCTCTCAAGTGGTTCCAAACCTTTTTGAGTTTCTTTTTTTTTTGTTGAACACAAAAGAAGATATTTTGAGAAATGTTGGAAACTTATTACCACTGACATTGGAAAAACACATGCTATGTCAATGGTGTTTAACATTCTTTAAAATATCTTCTTTTGTGTTCAACAGAAAGATGAAGCTCACAGAGGTTTGGAACAAGTGGTGGGTGATAATGGCTGAATTTTCCTCTTTGTCCCTTTAAGTAATGTTGCTATCTTTTAAACCTCTAGATTTTTCTCTATATGTTAAAATTAAGTAAGACTTTATATTGGTCAAAATATGTTGTTTTGTTTCCACATGAATCAGACGGTTACACTTTATGATGATTATTTCACCCATGTTTCACAGTCATTGTTTTATAGCACTTTAAAGCATCTGTTTTTATGTATTATGTCACTTTTGTAAATTCCATTGCCTTGAGACTTACCCATCCATAACATTTTTTTTTTTACTTTTCTGTAGACACAGGGTGATGAATATGCTTGCTCAACTGGAGCCTTTATTGAACAGTACATTGACAAAACATACTGTAGGTTATGTCATCATTAGTTATCTCATTATTATCGACTGACATTTACTGCAGCTTTTCTCCAAAATGACTAACATTGCACTTTAAAGGGATAGTGTGTTCTTAAATGAACACTCATTCATTTAAGAACACACTATCTAATTTTACAACTCCCCTATAGAGTTAAACAGCTGAGTTTTACCATTTTTGAATCCATTCAGCCGATCTTTGACAGAAGTACTTTTAGCTTAATTTAGCATAAATCATTGATTGGGGTTATATTATGCAGCACTGTTACCTAGCTGCGGATTATTTTTAGACACTACGTAAAATCATTGTGCCTGCTGCAGCCATGACTATACAGCAGTGGTGTCAAACTCAGTTCCCGAGGGCTGCAGCCATGCAGAGTTTAGTTCCAACCCTGTTTCAACACACTTATGCCGCGGTCACACTACAGTTTGAGCATGCAAAATTCTGTCGTACGGCGCTGTGAAAAGGGGTGGGATTAAACAAGATGATTAGACTTTTAAAAAAGCGAGCGATCAATCAAATGATGCGATTTCGCAAGTCAGATTTCACCAAGCTTAAACTTTGCAGAACTGTGAAAACGTCACACGACCTTGAGTTTCTGGTCTATCGCATTTCCATGCGTATGAATCAACACAGGCTCATTCTGAAAGTGTAGCCCTATGCACGTTTCTGGAGATCGCAAATTATGTGGCCAGAGGTACGTATGGCTGCATTTCATTTTTTAAACGAACGATACGGGGCGGTATGATGCCGTTCCTTTTTGGGTTTACCAGCTGACCGCTTTCCTTCGCATGGACAGCTTTCCCGCTGTAATCAGTTTGTCCCGTTAGCTCGCCATGTACGTCGGCGGACTTGAGACGCAGAGAGGAGTTGACCACGACGACGGGGTTTGAGTCCAGTGAAAAACGGTTCCAAAAAGCAGGTAAGACAAAAACAGAATCCAAAAAGTAAATAACAGGGTGAGAATGTGGTAAAAATCTGAAAATGTGGTAAAAATTCGACGACGGCTTTTCTTTTTCCTGGATTGCTTTTGAAAATTGTTGGTTGGGTTTAGGGAAGTGATTGGGCGGGTCAATCAATAAAATTGGTTGGGTTTAGGGAAGGAGGAGGGTGGGTTGTTCAAGTGTAATGGAAGTCTATGGGGCGAAAAGTGCAGTGTGACCGGGGTTAGCTTTAATTAAGGTTAAAGCTAAACTGTGCAGAGCTGCGACTCTCCAGGAACCCTGGAGTTTGACCCCTGTCCTATACAGTCAATAGTAACATTTCATATTCCATCGGTCTTAGTACAGGATATAACTACAGAAGTGTCAAGCTTTACATAGGAAACTTTTTTGAGCAAGATGCTAATGGTCTACACTGAATTAATGATTTATGCTAAGCTAAGCTAAAAGTGCTCCAGCCCGACCCGAAGATCGACTAAATTAATTAAAAAATGGTAAAACCCAACTGTTTAACTCTAAGTGACCTGTAAAATGAGCTATTTTCCCAAAATGTTCTGTTGCTTTAAACCTTTAGCTAATTTCTTCTGTTGAATACAAAGGAAGATATTCTGAGGAATGCTGGTTGCTGGGACCCACTAACCTCCAAAGTAAGAAAAAATACTCAACACAGAAAGAAACTCAAATAGGTTTTGAACAAGGAAAGGGGTGAGTAAATGATTTTTGGGGGTGAACTGTAACTTTAAGATACGTTTTATCATAAGAGACGTATTTTGGTGAATAGACTTCCCCATTAGGGGGACAGAGATCTCTCAGATTTGACTAAAAGATCTTTATTTGTGTTGTCATCGTGAACTGGTCTTGACAGTGAGTATTTTATAGTAAGTAACTGAAAGTGACTGTTTTATTTTTGGGTAAACTAATCCTCAAAACTACACATTTTAGATAATAGTGTCAGTTTTTGCACATACCTGACCGGTCACATCTACTGAACGCAAGGCCTGCACAGCTTTAGATAAAGAACATGTATCAAAGCCCCCTTCCTGTATTCAGCTGGTCATTCTTGGAAATGCCAGAGAAAACAATGCTCTGTTATCTATCCCCCAAAAAATGGCTTAACCTCTGTGACAGCGCCATTCACGCCGCTCGCTGCGCAAGGACGTTTGCAAACTTTGGAGTCTCAACAAAGCATCAAATTATGTGCCCATAGCAACCAATTCCACACTTCCAGCTTGCCTTTGGCAGAGATTGCTATGGTAACCGGCAATAGACATAAGTCAGTCATTAAGGGGGTGTCTAGAAGCCCTATTCAACCCCGGCAGCCTGCAATGTCTTTTTATTACAGACTACGCATTGAAACAAAGGCTGATAGCGCAGGCGATCATGAGCGTGATTTGGCAGGATTGGCCCTGTTTAAATTCAGTGTCGATAGAGAGGAAATGCTTCTACGTGTATTTGCTGATGTGCTTGTTTGTTGAATCAAAAAGTCTTTAAAGGGATTGTTCACCCAGAAATTAAAATTTGCTGTTAATTTACTCATTTTCAGACCATCAAAGTTGTAGGATCTTGGTATAATATAATTCATATAATGCAAGTCAGGGGCTACTGGCACTTTGAAAGTCAAATATCATATTCAGGCATTGAAAAAAATGAATATTCAACAGCTAATTTCATGGTAATTCTGTTGGCATTTTTGTGTGGAGTTTGCATGTTCTCCATGTGTTTGTGTAGGTTTCCTCAGGGTGCTCCGGTTTCCCCCACAAGTCCAAAGACATGCACTATAAGTGAATTGGGTATACAAAAAGAAAACATTGGCCGTAGTGTATGAGTGTGTGTGTGAATGCGAGAGTGTATGGGTGTTTCCCAGTACTAGGTTGTGGCTGGAAGGGCATCCGCTGCGTAAAACATATGCCGGAATAGTTGGCTCATTCCGATGTGATGACCCCTGATAAATAAGGGACTAAGCCGAAGGAAAATAAATGAATGAACTTTTGACCGAGTGTTTGTACGCTGGAGGTGCTGGAGGTAAAACAGAAGTGGTAAAGCTTATGCGAAAAATAAGGAAAAAGAGTGAGGGTGACTACTACTGGGAAATAAATATGACTGTCAGAAGCATAATGTCACCTTGTGTTCAGGTGTATTTCTATTTCCCAATAAGTGCCTATAGTCAGGGAGTGATTTTGGTACATTCATTCTGCTCACCACCATTGAAAATTGCTTGAGTGAGTGATATGCCAAAAATGTCTAAAAGAAAATGTCTTGATCACAAATGCTAGCTAAAATTGTACAGGTGTGCACAAGACTTAAGCTGACCGTTTATTTAAAACTTCTTTGTAGATTACAGTATTCAGTATAAGTACAAATTTGATGAGCAGTACCACTCACTCATCCACCTTCTCAATTGTAAACAAACAGAGCTTTCTCTCATGCATACATCATCATGTGACAAGAAGCTCATGCTCCAAACTGTTGTTAGTTTTGCTTCTTAAGACCTATACAAGTATTAATTTTGTCTATTAATATGTCTATTTTGACTTTCAACATTCTAGTAGCTGCTAATTTGGGCATTATTGCCCACCAAGGACAACAGATTGAGCTAAAGATATGGATTACCCCTTTAACTTTTGAGCCCTGGATTTCTTCTACTTTTAAAGGGTTAGTTCACCCAAACAAAGAAAATTCTTACTCAACCTGTTGTTGTTCCAATCCCCTGAGATCTTCATTAATCTTTAGCTACAAATGAAAATATTTTTTTTGTTATTATATTTTAGTCCACTATTATGATTTAGATGAAATCCAAGAGAGGGCAGCACGGTGGCGCAGTGGGTAGCACAATCGCCTCACAGCAAGAAGGTCACTGGTTCGAGCCCCGGCTGGGTCAGTTGGCGTTTCTGTGTGGAGTTTGCATGTTCTCCCCGTGTTTGCGTGGGTTTCCTCCGGGTGCTCCGGTTTCCCTTACAAGTCCAAAGACATGTAGTATAGGTGAATTGGGTAAGCTAAATTGTCCGTAGTGTATGAATGTGAATGGGTATGTATGGATTCCGCTGTGGCGACCCCAGATTAATAAAGGGACTAAGCCGAAAAGAAAATGAATGAACGAAATCCAAGAGCTCTCTCATCCTCCATAAACAGCAACGGTCCTGGGACGTTCATAGTCCACAAAAAGAACTAAAAACATTCCATGTGACTTTAGTGGTTCAACTGTAATCATACAGACCTTCAAAAACCCTTTTTGTGCCAAAAAAACCTGTATAAAAACAACTTTGTTTGACTACGTCGTCTGCGTCAGATTGGAGTCTCTATTTGGTACAGGGAATACAGTCCTTGTGTGTTGCGCTGCTGACTCTAATGTCAATACATTGTACTATCGTCACATGGAATGTTTTGACAATATTTTTATTTCCTTTTCTGGACTTTGAACGAGACCGGTCCATTGCTGAAGATAAGAGAGCTCTCGGATTTCATCTAAAATATCCTAATTTGATCTCGGGGGATTGGAATGATGTGAAGGTAAGTAATTAATTCAATTTTTGTGTGAACTAACCCTTCAAATCAAACATCTATGTCAGCCTGTTTGCCATTTGGTTTTTAGGACCAAAATGTAGCGTTTTTTGGGAGGGATTCTGTAAGATCAGCTTATAGGACCAGTCTAGACCAATTCTCAGCATGACTCCGTGCACATTATCCCAAAAACACAAGTACTGGACGTCCAACCATATGTTCATATAAACGGCACTCTGCAGATAAACACAATATAAAGTATCAAACTTAAATGCAATGCAACAACACAAATGCACACATATAACAGCCCGGGCTGCTTGTGATGAAAGCAAAGCAATCCTTTTAAATGTGTCCGAGTCTAGAAAATGAAAAGCGCAGCTCTGTTTCCAAGTGTCTTTGATGCAAAGCCTTTTATGTTCTTAAGTGCCACTGCGGATGATGCGTCCATGGGTTACGATACCTCTGACCACACACACACACACAACCATTTCAAAGCAAAAGAGAATAATATCAAACTATCCGGTAGTCTTTTTCATCCATAAAAGAGCAACATTTGCATTTTGTAAATATACACACTCAACCACACACACACTCACACAAGTATATGCCATCAAAAAATAAATAATAATAAATTCACTTAAATTGATAAAAAACAATAAAATAAATAATAACAAATACAGTAAATGATAAAAATGAAATCCTTACACTAATATTCAACAAGTGGACTAACAATTACATCATACTGCATGAAAGCAACAGGCTGGTCCACTTACTTTCTGTCCATTGCAGGAGAACAAACAAGACACAAGCCACCAATCTGAGCCACACTGAACCCCAAACCGCTAGATCCATATCCATAGTTAGATGTCATTGTGATAGTTGGCAAGCTGACATGATGACGGTGTGTGTACTCCTCCAGTGTGTGTGTGTCTGTCTGTGGCTCTGAGTCTTAGCACGCTCTCATTGACATACGCACCAATGAGCCGCAACTCTCTGTATCCTCAATACAAAGAGGCCTCTGGGGATTGGTGAAGACTTGAACAGGGAGCGAGGCCATCAGGCATGCTGTCTGAATAATAATTAGCGGGTGATGATTACGTTGGATTTTAAGTGAGAGACAAAATGCTAGCAAGCAGTACTTTTCACCCACTTGCAATCACGGCCTTCCATCCACTCCAGTCTAATGACTTCTGTCAAATAGCTCTTAGAGTTAATTTGATGCAAAATGGATGGATCATGCCATCTGCCAGGTTTCATGGGTAAAAATGTGCACAGCTTTTCATTTATTTTAAACACCTACTGTAGCTGATTTGAGGACCAAGCTTGAACATGGGTCAAATACAAAGATGCATAAAATTGAATTTACAATAAATACATACATATTTACTTGTACTGTCGAGCCTTAAATAACTTTTATGAAAATGTGCTACATAACTATTGTTACAATGAATCTACAATGGAAATCAAGGTAAAAATGTATAATATTATTTTGCTCAAGAAAATGCTATTAAATAGGACACTTTAGAAGACTGAATTAAACATAATACAAGAAAATTACAAACCTATGGAGATATTTTTGTCTATTTTGGATTGTAAAATCAACAGAGGAAAAAAATAAGCTATTTCTATATAAGCAATTAATATAAACTTCAAAATCCACATGAAAAAATACTATACTAATATTAAATAAATACTATAGTGTTTTGAACCACACTAAAGTACTTTAACCTATATATTCTAGTATTTACAACACTTTGTTAATGAATGATCATACTGTAGTGTAGCATTAACTGTAATAAATACTGTAGTATACCTTAGTTTTACCAAGGTAACCTGTGGTGTATTGTATTTTAATATTTCCTATAGAAAACTAAATTTGTTGACTATAAATGTGTTACCGTAGCCACTTACCATAGTACTTTACTATAGTATGGTTCAAAAACACTATAGTATTTTGTTATATAATAATATAGCTGGGCCTCACAGTGGCGCAGTGGGTAGCACGTTCGCCTCACAGCAAGAAGGTCGCTGGTTCGAGCCTCGGCTAGGTCAGTTGGCGTTTCTGTGTGGAGTTTGCATGTTCTCCCTGTGTTGGCGTGGGTTTCCTCCGGGTGCTCCGGTTTCCCCCACAAGTCCAAAAACATGCGGTATAGGTGAATTGGGTAAGCTAAATTGTCTGTAGTGTATGAGTGTGAATGGGTGTGTATGGATGTTTCCCAGAGATGGGTTGCAGCTGGAAGGGCATCCGCTGCGTAAAACATATGCTGGATAAGTTGGCGGTTCATTCCGCTGTGGCGACCCCAGATTAATAAAGGGACTAAGCCGAAATGAAAATGAATGAATGAATAATATAGCTGCATATAATGTAAATATAAAAACGCATTGCCAGTTTTTACAAATTAATAAATATTAAAACAAACAAACAAAAACAAAACAAAAATAAAACAAAGGCAAATACTTTAATATAGATAAAGTTTTTTTACCATGCTAAAATTGGACACGTGATGTGTAAAACCAAATGTATACTGACCACATTTGTTAACTGCTTTAGATATGTTGTGTATTTTCGTTACGTAATTAATTTTGAGGATTAATTATAAGGTCTAAATACGTCATAAAGTGCATATTCGCACTCGCTAAATAACACCGAAATGAATGCAGCAGTTTCCTGCATTGTGGGCGTGACTGTGGATTTTTTTAAAGAAATCCTAGAACTGTGATTGGTTCGAATTTGCGCTTCTGTACAGTGATTGGACAATTCTTTGAGTAGCAAAGAGCTGATTGGCCGCCTGACCTGCACGCAAAATTCAAACGTACGAATGCGTACTCTGTTTTTAAACGGTATTTGTAGCCCTGCTCAGCAGCACTGACACATGGATTTACCAAAATCGTTGTTCGTTTAGATGAGCCATAAACATAAACATGTCGTTTAAAGTCGCGAAATCGGAGTGTTTGGACTTCAGTCCAC
The DNA here is from genome assembly GCA_903798125.1 of Danio choprae. Lineage (NCBI taxonomy): Eukaryota > Metazoa > Chordata > Actinopteri > Cypriniformes > Danionidae > Danio > Danio choprae. Next base: position 8,001,110 of record CAIGQW010031024.1, read on the forward strand.
CACTTGATTCTCATTGTAGTCGCGATAAATCCGGTAAGGAAAACAGCACTTCGATTCCTGTGCTGAGTTTACTTCAGTTTTCCAGAGCTCCTTTCGTGTCGTACGGGACTATCAAATTGGGATCTTCAAAATCTTTACCTTTACGAATTGAAAATCCCACTGACGATGCAACAGCTACAGTCATTGTGGATAAAATTTCAGCATCCAAGGGCTTTTCGGTTGACCAGATGTCGTTCACAATACAGGTAAGAGCAAATAAACGATTATGTGTCATAAATGTGTATATATCTTAATAAAATGCATATTACGTATTATGGTAATGTAAATGTTTATTAGTGCCTACACATACAGTATGCATAGTGAATGTTAACAACAACATGGAAAAAATACAAATTTATAGTTACTACAGTACAGTACTTAAATTCATCTGTTATGTTAATTATATAGTTTATGAGGTAAAATAAATACCGTAGTAACATAGACTATTCATCAATACTGTACCAAGCTTTCTACAACTAACGTTACGCATATTATATCACTTTACTTGAGCTTTACTACAGTAAATATGTTGTATACTACAGTAATTATTACAGTATGTAAGTTTACTATAGCTAATACTACCTACATCATACTGTAGCGTTCTCATTGATAAAATGTTGTAAATACTACACATTATAATATTTTTTGTATGTGGTCATGGTCGATGCATTAATCTATTAGTAGTTTAGCAAGAAATTAAAAGGGTCATTTATTCATCCGAATCTGTAAGCATTTCATTTTGTGGACACACAGGAAATGTTTGGCAGTTCAGTTCATTAGACTGAAGCTGCCAAAATTCGTAATCTGAAAAATGACCGTAACCATTTTTATATCCTTCTGAAGTTATGTGATAAATTTTGTCATAAACAACAACAACAACAACAACAACAACAAAAAAGACTAGCTGTTGTTTAAACATTCACATAGTTGCGTAATTTAATGAATTACAAAAAGCAATGCTAAAATATGAATGTGCTTTATGTCAGACCTGATGCAACACACATCTCAACACCTTTATTTGAATTAATTTCAGCTAAGAGCTAATTTCTGCAGATAATTTAGCATTTTTTTTTCCTTTTTTGCACAAAGATATTGTATGACCATTGTTTCCATCATATGCAAACTTGTTTATTTGTGCAGTCTATGTTTGTCAGTTTGCTGATGACACTTTCCCTGACAAGCAAATGCAACGAAATAATTTCCCCTCATTTGAATTTAGGCTTAAAGCCAATTTTGATCTATGTCTTATCATAATTAACAGAAAATGACTGGACTTATATCATTAATACACTCTGGCTGCGATGGAAACTAATTCTGTAACTTCTATTATTGTTTTTCTGTGCCAGCGTGTACACTGAAAAAGGCAGAACCTGTGTTTTAAGGTGCTGCTTTACCGACAATTCATTTAGATAAAAACTCCAGGAGACTCTATAGGTATTCCCATTAAATACAGACATTGGTAATGATCCGACAGATAGTATATGAACATTCATAATGCCTTTCCCTGAATATTAGTGCTTTGTTGGGGAACTAGGAATTTATCATAACTTGAACACAGACTTTAGATGTATTATAAGTTTGCACTGTATACTGGTAAATGACCTAAAATTACACTTTTTATTTTCCAGCCTGAGGAAAGCATTATTTTAACTGTTACATGGACACCAGTGGAAGAAGGTGGGGTTCGAGAACTCCTCTGCTTTATTGCAAATGGTATTGTCAAGCATCAAGCAATATTGCTTGGGAAAGCAGAGACGACAAAAAAGAAGAAGGTAATCAGTAATAGGCTTTATTATTTGTATTGATTTATTTTTATTTAATATTTGAGTGCTAACAAATACTTAAAAAAATATATCTTCTTTTTTTTAGAAAACCTTATGGGATTCAATTAAATCCAAGAAGGGAGTACCGGCACCTTCAAAAGAGAAGAAAGTGTCCACAATGCCAATAAAATCTGTAAATAAGACATTTCATGTGTCTCGTCAGTCACAGTACAGAAAAGACAGAACGTCTAACCCATTGTCCCCATTAAACCAGAATGGGTACAGTGTCACAAGGGTGAACACACCTTCATCTACTCCTGAGATGCCAAAGCCTGCTTTTATAACGGAAACTTTTGATAATGTACATTTGCAAAAAAACTCACCAGTGGTTGTCTTGGTGCCAGCAGAGAGATTGCTTGATACACCTGGTAAAAAGGATGAGCCTTGTTCACGTAAAATAGAGTGTAGAGAAATCACAAGGGTTTTGAATAAAACTCTCTCTCCTGCCAGCACCCCAGAGAGGTTTAGAAATCCATTGTCATCAGGCTTTCAGAGTCCACTTCCTGTGATTGGACAATTTGTGCAAGATACAAGTCGAGAGCCAGAGAAATTGTCTCTGTCTGTAAAAGATGCTCTGGATGTTATAGGATCAGATCTGTCGCATGCAGTAAGCCCACCGAATGCTTGCTCAAGCTTTGATTTTTCTGATTCTCTGGAATCTGACAAACCGGAACCAGAAGCGTCTTTTAGAGCAAGAAGAGTCATTTCACCACCAGTTGAAACTACCGACCCAAGGTTGACTTTCTGTGTCAAACCCATCAAAGCCATAGGTGTTGCATCAAATCAAGATGAATTTAGGTTAAAGGCTTTACCTTTTAGCACCTCCACAGTGACAAAGTCAATTAAAGTAGATGACACCCATGTCCCAGATGACCCCAAGAAGTTTCCTGTTAATTCTGCCACAGTGGTCAAAAGCAAAGCAGATGCTTCTGTTAAGAGTCCAGGACTGCGTAAGAAGAAAACCTCCAGACGCAGACTCTTGGAAAAGACATTGGAGCTTTCAGATCCAAGTAATGCAGAATCCAACACAAGTTCTCCTGACAGTTTCTCTGCTCTGCCAGTCATCAGCTCTGATTCAAGTCCAGATCTGCCACTGGAATCAAAAGTTTGTGTAACCTCAATGCAAATTGCAAAAGAGAAGCCAACCTCAAATTTATCCGCTCATGACCAACCTTTGTCCTCCATTTCTCCCATACGACCTCAAGTTTTTCCCCCTGTTAGTAACAGTCCGTCAAGCAGTTTAGAGCTGTCAGCCAGTCATTTCTCTGAAAAAGTGAAGCCAGGTCTTTTGGAGAATCAGTTTCCTGTGCAAAGCAGGACATTTGTACAAAGTAAAAAAAGAAAAAGCGATGAGTTTTTGAGAGGTCACTCGGAAGACAAGTCAAACATTCAAGCAAAAAAGTGCCGGGCTCCGGCTCCGGCAACTGAGAAACCAAGTCAAGAAAGAACACTGACTTCAAGGTCTACATCTGGACCGCAACGAAAAGCTGTTGGTAAGTCAAGTATGCACATTAGAGCTGTGGTGAAAAAATATTTGAGACATTGATTCTGAGAATTTCAAAATGCATTGCTATATTCCAATGCTTCCCAATTCCGGTCCTCGGGACGCCCCGGGAACAGCAGATGGCGCTCTAAGGTAGTTTTTAATGGTACGCTCAAATTCTTATGAGTAAGAGTGCTTGTGCGTTCATGTAGGTTGGCTTTTATGTCATGAGATTCATGTAAAAACAACTCTCTTTGAACACGTAATTCGCTTAAAACCATTTATAACTTTATTAAGTATCTTTTTAGGTTCGAGTGGTATTTGTTAGGAATTGTAAAGCATACAGTGCTATCATAGTTGATTCAAGAAAGAATAGTGATGCATTAAAACAACAACAAAAAAAATCAGAATCTACACAGAATCAATTTCTCAAACGATTTACTGTATGAGGTGTTTGGATGTTGTTTAATTTGAGAATTTTTTTCTTAAAGCACCCCCAAGCTCAAGAAAATTCACAAGGCCTCCACCAAAGAAAACCTCTCCAAAAACAGCTCAAAAAGGTACAATCCTTAAGGATATCTTGAAATACTTTCCTTGCTATTAGTATGACCAGTCAGTGAAATGATTTAAAACATGTTTCACTGATGTAGATGCTCGGTCTGTGAAGTCAGCGAATAGCTCCACTCGAAAGCCTGCAAGGATAGTGGCTGTGGCGCAGGCCAGACTGACTTTTATGAAGCTGACACAGACGGGTATGCTTTTACAGCTTTATTCATACAGTTTTATGTATTTTTAAGATGCATAATTACTTGTGTTGTAAAATCCTGACAGCCATTCCAAGGCATCCATTGCCATTTGCGGCAAAGAACATGTTTTATGATGAGCGATGGATCGAAAAGCAGGAGCGGGGCTTTACATGGTGGATGAATTACATTCTCACTCCTGATGACTTCAAAGTTGCTACTGAAGTTACCAAAGGTAGGCACTTTGTTGTAGTGATTGTATCCTTAAGTAATTGGATATCAATGAAAATTCTCATCACACCTTCATGTTGTTTCAAACTGGTATGGTTTTTGTTCAACTTTGGAGCACAAATTAAGATATTTTAGATGAAATCCAAGAGCACTCTTACCTTCTATAGACAACAAAGGTCACGAGACCTTTAAAGTCCAGAAAGGGGGGGCAGGCAATTTAAGCTCTAAGTAACTTCAGCTCCTGTCTTATAACCTATTTCGTTGACTCTTCTTAGTGAATGCCTTGTCATTAACTATGGGGAATGACAAATTCAACATACCGAAAGCACCAACAAAAGAAGAGATGTCCTTTAGAACCTACACCGCACGTCAACGGCTCAACCGCCTTCGACGAGCAGCTTGCAAGCTTTTTACATCAGAAGCCATGGTGAAAGCTATCCAGAGACTTGAGCTGGAAGTAGAAGCCAAGAGACTCCTTGTGCGAAAAGACAGACATCTCTGGAAGGACATAGGTATGAGATTCTAACATATTTCATCATTGTGTATTTTTTATTTATTTATTTTTTGCATAGATTTGTTTAAAAGTAGGGGAAAGTAATGTTTTTGAAAAGTCTGTTCTGAAATTTATTGATATGAATCTTTATTTTTCTGAAACATTATTACAATTCAGTGTTTCCCGTAGGTTTACAGTTTGGTGGGGAGGTGGTTGTGTCTGGGAGGGGATTGGGAGTGTTGCGCGGATTTTTACAGCCGATACAGAGTACCGATTCCTTGTCATAGTGAATGGCTGATACTGAGTACCGATTCTAATGCTTCAAGCGTTATAATGCATTAAGCACAATTTCCCTATACGTATGAACCTTAAGAGAAGATCTTGCCTTACCTAAGAGAATAAATTAAGGATGCTGCATATAATCCCCTACACACGTCTCTTATAACCATTTAGGTGTGAACGTGTCATGTCCAGAAGCAGGTTTACAGAAAATAATTCATCCATTCATTTGACTTCGGCTTAGTCCCTTATTTATCAAGGGTCGCCACAGCAGAATGAACCGCCACAGAAAATAATAAAACGGATATAAAAATTGGTAAGAAAAATTGCAAACAATGCAATTTGGAAACACTGCAAATGATGAAAGAAGAATTCAACATGTCTCAGTCAAGAACAAGTTTGGAGCGCATGTTTGATGCATTAGAAGTTAAAATGCATTAGAAGTTAAAAATCTGTAAATCTAATACTTCTTAACTAAAAGTAAATAGGCCTATAAACTGTTTATTGCAATAAGTATAATACAAGAAGTTATATTATTAAATATTCATGTTAAAAAAGAAATGAAGTTTTATTTATCTAATAATTCCAGCCAGCTTTTAGTGAACTTGCTATATTGTCAAACACAGAACTTTCAGTTGATCCATGTAAAAAGGCCTAAATGCATGCAGGACCATGTAAATATTTTGCTCGTCTCCAACTATTGACAGCAGATCACTCGATGAGAGAGAGAGAGGGATTTGCACTCACAATATCTTTAATACTCAATTCATTTAACCTAAGAAATGTAATGCTTAGATTATCACTGTGCCTTATGCGATCTGTTCTCTTAGTCATTAATTTTTGTCGCCATGATTTCCGGGTATTTTAACTAATTTTTGGGGATCACGGAGCTGGTATAAATTTACGGCTGACTCGCAGAGCTTCCGGGAGAGGTCATAAGGTTGGATGAGACACTAGATAGGGGCGATCGATCTGCTCACGTCACAGCAGCTCAAAACACTGGAAATGCAATGGCTGCACTTGCAACAAAGAGAACATAACTCGTGCGAGTCACGCCAATAAAGAGGTCGCACCGCATCTATATATATTTTAGCTGCTGTGACGTGAGCACATCGATTGCTCACGCCCCCATGCATCATTTACCTGTGTTGTGGCTGCTGTAAGCTATGCATAATAACCCACCGTGCACAATTCAAAGAGCAAAATGCTGTAAACGCGCGACCATGTAAAGACAGAAATGACATGCAGTTGTGTAAATAAGATATTACATACAGCTATTTAGCTTGTTTATTAAAAGAAGTTGTAAACTGGCTCTATATAGAAAATAAAATTAACTTGATCTTAAGTGGTGCAGGGAAAGCCGTTGGGAGGGCGGGGCGCCCCCCTAATATAATGGTAGGGGAAACACTGTGATTAAAAATGCATGTTGACTATTTGAATGTATTTTTAAGATGTAATATATTCCTGTGTTTTAAGCTAAATTCTCATCAGTGTTCATCAACCTCCAGAAATGCTGTTGTGCTGCCTAATATTTCTGTGGGAACCATGATGAGCTTGTTTCAGGATTCAGAAATGATAAATAATTAAGAAGTATTTATTTTTAGCATTATAAATGCCAATGTCACTTTTGGTCAATTTAATCCTCGGAGTTAGGGCTGCACAATAGTATCGTTTCAGCATTGATATCTCAAAGTGATCATTTTCAATAGTCACATTGCAGGATATGCAATGTTGAGTATGGATTATAGTATTTAATTTGCATGTGTTTTTGAGCCCAGTGACTGTATGAGGATTTTAAAAGCATTCAGGAATATCATATCGTACCGTTTGTAGCTTAAATCATGATTCATTTTATTGAATTATTTTTATTAATTAATTACTGTATCTGAATACTGTTAGACTCAGAAAAGGATAAAACATTAAGATTTTTCTATTGTATCTTTTTATTGTATTGATCTATGCTTGTAGATGATTTATTATATTTTATGTTCATATTATTTCTAGCTGGTTTCAGCCTTAGTATGTTAAGTTCTTCGCATTTTAATGAAGGAATTAGATTATTAATAGTTTTTCTTAAGCTGCTGCTTTTTCTCATATTCACCATTTTTATTTCTCAGGTGAGCGCCAGAAAGTTCTCAACTGGCTCATATCGTACAACCCACTTTGGCTGCGAATTGGACTTGAGGTATTTACTTTTCATTGTCAAAGCGTAATGTTTGTCTCATCACCATGCTAAAAAAAATTTAATCAGCCAAATTTTGATTCAATGTATGACACGTCTCTCACTTGTTGGGTTTCAGACAATCTATGGAGAGCTAGTATCACTGGAAAGCAACAACGATGTCATGGGACTGGCCATGTTTATTCTTGGACGTCTGCTGTGGAACCCAGATATAGCCGCTGAGTTCAGACACTCTAAAGTGCCGCATTTGTACAGAGATGGTAATTTAAAATTGACAGTATTTTCAATATCTACTGTATTTTACTCTCAACTTTTCCCACAAGAAATGTTTAGCAACCTTTACTCTAAAGTGACACACATTACTCATTTAATGTAAAGAAAGCCAAAAAAAGACCTGATTAATATTTGTTTGTTCTTATATTTTTAATTGTTCAGTTTAATGGAAAACTAAAATGCATGTATATAATGTTGGAAAATATTTCTTTATTTTAATGACAATTTTACATTATTTTTGTAAAACATGACTTACAAACCAGTGGGACTTGGGATTTATTTATTGCAGTAAAACATAAACATTCAAGAACTTCCAGGACTTTCCAGAAACTTTCTGAAATACAGTGTATTATAGTAATTTGTTTTGTATTTATTGCCATTTTGTTATTATTGTTTTTAATGCATTTTTTAGCAAGGTGCTCTAACAACTATAATAAATTTCATTCAATTTTTGTTTTTTTTTGTTGCTTTTTCTCATCAGGCCATGAGGAGGCGCTCTCTCGCTTCACGCTGAAGAAGCTAATCCTGTTGGTCTGCTTTCTGGATAAAGCCAAAGAGTCCAGACTGATAGAACACGATCCTTGTTTGTTTTGCATGGATGCTGAATTTAAGGTGATAGTTATTTATTTTTAAAAAAGTAATAAAAAGTCATAATAGCAAATATTAATTTTTGTTTTAATTTTTTCCGTTTAGTCGAGCAAAGATCTGCTGCTGGCTTTCTCCCGAGACTTCCTTAGTGGTGAAGGTATTCTGTCCCGGCACCTCAGCTACTTGGGTCTCGCAGTATCTCATGTTCAGACTCCACTGGATGAGTTCAATTTTGCCGTGAAGAAACTCGCAGTTGACTTGAAATGTGGCATTCGTTTAGTGTATGTTTGATTTGTTTCTTGTTCATGCGTCCTAAAAGTATGGCTTTTGTGACCCAATCCAGTGTTTTAAGACGATATTAAATATTTTTCATTTTCAGACGGGTCATGGAGCTCTTCACTCTGGACTGGACTTTGTCTCGAAAACTGCGGATACCTGCTATAAGCCGCCTGCAGAAAGTGCATAATGTTGATGTGGCACTGCAGGTTCTGAAAAACAAAGGTGTTGACCTTCGAGATGAACATGGTGAGCAATACAGTTATTGTTTTTTTTTTTTTCAAAACATAAATACGATCCTGAGACCATTTATTGAACTATTTATTCACTCTTGTTTTTTTCCCCCCGATTTCAAAATAACAACTTGTTTTTGGATGATCACGACTTGTTTCTTGTGATTTCTTGGGATCTTGACATAACAAAAGGGTGTTTAATCAGAACAGCCTTATAATAATAATAACATATGATATTATCATTACATGTGTTCATGATTATATTCATGAATTAATGGTATTTTTTTATGTCATCCTTTACATTAATATTCACTCACAGTTTTTATTTAGAGTGTAGGTTCTTGCTGACTCAAAATAATTAGCTGAATATGTGTATTTGATTATGAAGAACAAAGATCATGCTTTTGCTTTAATGCATATTTTCAATTAATGTAAAAAAAAAAGTCCCTCTATATTGCGTGTAACAACTTTTGATATGTCAAGATCACTAGAAAACAAGAAAGAAAAATATAACAACACATGACCTCTAAGTATTTCAGTACAATAGTGGTGTTCTGAAATGTACATTTCTGGTCTAAAACAGAAACAGGAATGCACTTGGCTGATTAAATAAAAAACTTTTTAAGTTAGTTCGTTGAATTTATCAAAACTCTTTTTTTTTTTTTTTTTTTTTTTTTTGACAAACATTGACAAACAAATTGCTCTTAAGGCAGTTTTTATAAGGTTTTTAATAATAAAATTGTTGCCCAATAGCTTTTTTTTTTGAGGGATTTATGCATACTTTGAAAGAAAATAGACAAAAAAGGTTCTGTTAGTTAATGTATATATTAACATGAAAAAAAGAAACAATTTATTTATTAGTCTTAGCTAAGGTTAATTAATCAAGCTAAAGTTGTTGGTTCGTTAACTCGCAGTGCATTAACTAATGTTATTACATGGCTGTCTGGAATACTTGATTCTGATTGGTCAGTTGCGACATTTCAAGGTGCGTTATGCTGCTTGTGCTATATATATCTTTGGATCACCTTGACCATCAGTGAATGTTTCAAATCCATATACTTGCATCAACATTTACATAAATACTACATAGGTTTGTACATGCTTTATTCAGTCAGTGTCGTTTCTGTCTGTTTCTGCTTATGTTCGTTTGGCGCCATCTTGTGACTGAATGATGCAAAAGTTAGTGTATACTCCATCAGCTGTTTTCATTTCTGTCAGCTTTGCGTTTAATTATTCATTCATTTTCATTTCGGCTTAGTCCCTTTATTAATCTGGGGTCGCCACAGCGGAATGAACCGCCAACTTATCCAGCATATGTTTTATGCAGCGGATGCCCTTCCAGCTGCAACCCAGTACTGGGAAACATCCATACACACCCATTCACACTCATACACGCTCATACTACGGACAATTTAGCCTACCCAATTCACCTATACCGCTTTGGACTTGTGGGGGAAACCGGAGCACCCGGAGGAAACCCACGCCAACACGGGGAGAACATGCAAACTCCACACAGAAACGCCAACTGACCCAGCCGAGGCTCGAACCAGCGACCTTCTTGCTGTGAGGCGAACGTGCTACCCACTGCGCCACCGTGAGGCTGCGTTTAATTAAATATTTAACAAAATATTTTGGTTTAGAACTTTTATTTAACAAAATATTTCGGCTGTTTTGTTGCAAGTAGTTCTGCAATAAGCAGGATAAAGTACATCCAGGATGATTGTTTTCGCAAAATAAAGTCCTCCAGTCTTGTACAACAGCGCTAACTTAACAAGCAAAACTTTGGATTTTAATAATTCAGTAAATGTTGAACTATGATTAGTAAATGCAGCATGAGATTGTTCATGCTTGGCTTATGTTGGTAGATGCTTAACTAAAGAACCATTATTTTAAAGTGCTACTGGCAAAAGATGCAGTATAAAGTGATGAATAATGTGTAGTGCATATATTTAACATATTGATAAACTTACTATCAATTATTTTCTTTTGCTCCAGTCAATGATTTTGGCTATTAAATTATAGGTTGCCTAAGTTTTGGTCAATCACTACAACTAACTAACAGTTACTCACCAAATACTTTATATTTGGGGGAAATGCTCTAAATTTGTTGTCTTTGCTATTTTGAAGGAGCAAACATTGACTCCAGAGACATTGTGGATGGACATAGAGAAAAGACCCTAAACCTCCTGTGGAAAATCATATTTGCCTTCCAGGTATCAACCATACCATATAGTCTGGCCTCATTTGGATAATTTATTTAATTTTATTAATTTTTTTTATTATACGTGCTTAAATCTAGACCTTGTGTGTTTATTTAATTTTTATTTTTAATACTTCTGTCTGCATAGGTGGAAGTGCTGCTTGATGAGAATCAGCTCAAAGAAGAAATCAGTTTCCTCAGGAAAACCTGGCGAACAAAACAGAAACTGGCCTCAATAATGGCTAACAATGGTGTTACGGTGTCGAGAATGAAGGCGAGACAAGCATTTGAGCATCCCAGTCAGAAAGTGATGCTTCTTATGGACTGGGTCAATGCTGTTTGTGAGTTCTACAGCTTGAAGGTGAGGAGAGAAAACCATTTCCTTGTGTGTTTGCTTTTGAGATGCGTGTAAATCCTGTGTTTTATGTGCAAACCTTTTTTTTTTCAAAAATAAACATAAAATAAAATAGAAATTAAATTAATAATAATCACTGAATAAATGTGATACAAATCTGTCAACCACAATCACATATCCAGAAATACATAATCATTAATTTGATTGAATATGCTGAATAAATAGTAAAAAGGGCTTGTGCAGCTTTTAAACAGAAGGCAAGATGTTAAAAGTAAATTATAGTATCTACTATTGAGGTGTTGGAGGCTTTTTAGAGATACAGTCAAATACTGTATATGAGGTATATGATACCTACCTAATAGTGAGGTAAAGACTAAAATATGAAGTTGTCTTTAATTAAACAGAGATCAGATCTTTTGTATTCGAAAAATTAGTAAATAAGGACGTCAGTATCCATACTGACCTTTAACACCTTAGACATTAACCTGTGTTTTGTTGTGTAGAGATATGTTCCTGGTTGTATAGGATCTTTCTTTAAAACTGAATGTCTTTTTTTTTTTTTTACAGGCTGAAAACTTCACCGTGTCATTCTCAGATGGTCGTATCCTCTGTTACCTCATCCATCATTATCATCCTGGTCATCTCCATGCAGAGAAGATTCAACAGAGAACCACACAGACCATCGAATGTGGCCATCGTGGCAGAGTTGAGCTCAATAACTCTTCCAGTGACTCAGACAGCTCTTTTGAAAATTTGGCCACAATGCAATCTGGTAAGTTTTTGTTATGGTGGCTTCTTTAAAGCACTATTTCAGGCCATATCTACACTAATACATATTCATTTAAAAACAAAAAATGTTCTCACAATTTTGGTGATATCTTGTATCTGTGTATTCGCACTTCTCCCAGTATGTATTGCACAGCAACTGTCGGTCCATTTAAAAAACAAAACAAAAAAAATCTGTACGTTTCCTTTACATTTTGCTGCAATGTTTCACAGAGCCAGAAACTAAAAAAAAAAAACAGCAGGCGGAAATGGCACGGGTCAAAGCATGTTTTTTCATGTAGTTTCAGTGTGAATGACCAACTTTAAACAATTGAAAACAATACTTTGGATAAATTGATTTATATTTATTGTAGACGTAGTCTCAGTAAGCCTCCAAACCTTTACGAATCTTTTTTTTAAATAAGTATATCATACTGCCAAGGTCATGTGATTTTTATTATTATTATTATTATTATTTTTTTTTTTTTACTAACTGCAATTTTTTGTGAACTAATTGTTTAATTGGAAACAAATACATTACATTTAATATAAATATAACTGTGACAATTTTATTTGAAGCAGGTTTGCTTGCATTGTCTTATTAATTAGCATGTAAACAAATATTAATAAACGCGTATTTGGATGGCTATAAAATATAATTTTTTAAATATTTGGTTCAGAATCTGTTACAGTGGACTTCAGAGAGCTGCTTGAGAATGAGAAAAGTAACTTTCAGTTGGTGAACACTGCCGTGTCTTATCTTGGAGGGGTGCCTGCTATGATAAATCCAGAGGACATGTCCAATACTATTCCAAATGAAAAGGTAAAGATTAGTTGCAAACTTATGAGGTTGTATAGGTGATTTGTTTTGTTTTTTTGTACTGTGTATTACTATTTTGACATTGTGATTAGAAAGCTTTTTTTATTTTTTTTCCTACCCAGGTTGTCACTTGTTATCTCTCCTTCCTTTGCGCACGTCTTTTGGATCTCCGCAATGAAACGAGAGCAGCTCGAGTCATTCAGGGTGCATGGCGGAGATACAAACTACAGAAGGACATTGCGCTTATGCAGGTAAGGCGATTGTTTTATATAATGTCAAGCAGTCTGGGATTTTTCTTGCTATCATATTAAATATGTTCTACATGCATAGGAGAAGAACCTGGCTGCCACAAAAATCCAAGCACTTGTGCGGAAATTCATCTTGAAAAAAAGATTGATCCGACAAAATAAGGCGGCCATTGTAATCCAAACATTATGGAGAGGATACAGTGCACAGGAAAAGCTGAGAGTGCTGAAAAAAGAAAGACATTATGCACTTCAAAATGCTGCTGTGACCTTAATTCAGGTTCACATTTGTTCATTCTGTATTAATTTTTTATGAATTCTATAATGTTATTATAGTTAATGTTATTATAGTTATACCTTTTAAATGGCTAATATTACATTTTCTTGTGTTCCGACAGAAAACATACAAAGCTTGGAGGGTTAAGAATCTCCTAAAGAAGAACCGTGCTGCCTTTGTGATCCAGACAGCTTTCCGGAAGTGGCATGCAAAGAAAGTGCTGAAAAGAAACGCTGCAGCTTTGCGCATTCAGGCATGGTACAGAATGCAGCAGTGTAAAAGACAATACTTGGAAATGAAACTGAAAGCAGTCTGTGTTCAAGCATGGTTTAGAGGGCACCTTCAAAGATCCAAGTTTCAGAATTTAAAGAAAAGACATCATGCTTCAGTTGTCATTCAGAGTGCATTCAGGGCCTACCTTATTAGGAAAGAGTTATCTAAAATGAAGCAAAATGCAGTCTTGATTCAGAGGTGGTTTCGAGCCTGCATCCAAAGGAAAGGAGAACAGAAGAGATATTTTGGGATTAAATCGGCTGTTCTTGTTCTGCAAGCAGCTTTCCGTGGTTGGAAGGTCCGTAAATCTGTTGCTCAACACCACCGATCTGCACTAGTGATTCAAAGTGCTTTTAGGAGGTTTATTGCTCAAAGGTATTTTTTGTGCTTGAAAAGATCAGCCATAATTCTGCAACAGAGATATAGAGATAAAGTGCAAAGAGACAAGTTCCGGAAAGAGTACATGGCTCTTAAATCTGCTTCAGTGACAATTCAAGCAATGTGGCGAGGACGAGCCGAGAGGAAGAAGATCAGACAACTCCACAGATTTGCCAAAATCATTCAGTCAAACTATCGCAGGCATCTGGAACAGACAAGGTTTTTGCAAATAAAACGGGCTGCTGTAGTCATTCAAAGACAATACCGAGCCTTCAGAGTTGGACAGAAAGTGTATGCAGAATACTCCAAAATCAAAAGAGCAGCCATTAGGCTACAGAGTGTTTATCGTGGGAGGAGAGTAAGACAAGAACTGCAAAAGAAAAACAAAGCTGCAACTTTGATTAAGTCTGTGATGCGAGCACATATGTGCCGTCAGCAGTTTTTAGCTCAAAAACATGCTGCTATTGTCATTCAGCAGCAGTTTCTGGCTTTTACATTTGGACGATCAGAAAGAAGCCGTTACATCCGTTTGAGGAATGCAACGATAACCGTGCAGGCCATATATCGGGGTTCCAAAGTGAGGCAAAATTTGAGAAGAGAACATCAAGCTGCTACTGTCATTCAATCCCAATTTCGAATGCATAAGGTTCGCATTCCTTTTGTTGCTGCAAAGTGTGCAGCTATCCTTATACAGCAGCATTACAGAGCCTACAAGGTTGGCAAAACTGTGCAAGCTACTTATTCACGAATGAAAAATGCGGCCGTAGTTATTCAATCAGCTTTCAGGGGAATGAAAGTTCGCAACTTCTTACAAAAAACTCACCAAGCTGCAAAAGTGATTCAGGCACATTTCCGTGGACATTCCCAACTCAAAAAGTACCGGAGACAACAGTGGGCTGCATCAGTTTTACAGCAACGATTCAGAGCAACAGTGACCAAAAATGCTGTCATGAAGCAATATGCAGCCATAAAAACTGCTACATTGTGTATCCAGTCAGCTTTCCGTGGAATGGTGGTAAGAAAGCAGATGGCAGAAAAGCACTTATCTGCAAAAATTATCCAAAAAATGTATAGAGGATACAAACAACGACATGATTACCTTGCTCTCAGGAATGCCATAATTTGTATTCAGCAACACTACAGAGCAATTGTAAGTGCAAGGCAACAGCATCAAAGTTATTGCTCCTTGCGAGTAGCTGCCATCACTTTGCAGTCTTTTTACCGAGGGTGGAGGGCAAGAAAAGAAATCAATAGAAAGCATAAAGCAGCCACTGTGATTCAGGCTGCTTACAAAATGTACAGAACAAGAGTACCTTTCCAAGCCATGAAACTGGCTTCATTGGTAATACAGAGGCAATACAGGTGCCATTTACTAAGGAAAGAGGCAAGAGAGAACTTCTTAAAGCTAAAGCACAGTGCAGTAGCAATCCAAGCTATATACAGAGGAAAACTTGCACGCCGTGATATTGCTAGAAGTCATTTTGCAGCCAAAATCATTCAAAGAAAGTACCTTGCCTACAAACAAAGGAAGTATTTTTTAACCCTCCAAGCTGCTGTTGTATTCTGTCAACAACAGTATCGATCCTTTTTGCTTGCAAGGCATGACCGAAAAGATTATTTGACTAAACGAAGAGCTGTGGTTGCAATCCAGGCAAGTTTCAGAGGAATGAATGTCCGGCGCCAGATCCGAAGAGAGCACAAAGCTGCAACGGTCATTCAGTCCCATGTGAGAAAGCACATCTTCAATTTGCGCTTCCAGCGACTTCGATGGGCAGTCTGTACTGTTCAGCAACG
>CAIGQW010031024.1:8016869-8035860 GCA_903798125.1 Danio choprae
GTCTGTACTGTTCAGCAACGTTTCAGAGCTAACAAAATCATGAGGCAAGAAATGGTAGCACTAGAAGAAAAGAAAAATGCAGCTTTGGTTCTACAAGCAGCTTATCGTGGCATGAAGAGCAGACAGACGTTGAAGCAAATGCACCAGGCTGCCACCACCGTTCAGGCAACTTTCCGAGCTTATAGTGGACATAAGCGGTATATAGCCATGAAATGTGCTGCCATTGCTATTCAGCAAAGATATCGTGCTGTAAATGCAGCAAAGCAGCAGAGAAAGCATTTTCTTGAAATGCGTCATGGTGCACTTGTTCTACAAGCATGCTATAGAGGTCTTAAAGTTAGGAGGAGACTGCAACTACAGCGCCAAGCTGCTGTCTTGATTCAATCATATTTTAGAAGACACAAAGAGATGGTTAAGTACCAGGCCATGAAGCTGTCCGCTGTCATTATCCAGAGCCATTTCAGGTCATACGTCCAGGCTAGAGCAGATCGGAAGAACTATCTACATTTGAGGAAATCTGCCATAGTCATTCAAGCAGCTTTTAGAGGACACTCTTACAGGAGACTTTTAGCAAGAAAGCAAGAAGCTTCTGTTATCATACAGGCCGGCTTCCGGATGCACCAGCAAAGGTCAGCGTTTAGGAGACAGCGCTGGGCAGCCAGGGTTCTCCAGCAGAGATTTAGAGCTTTAAAACTTCGAGACGAGCAAGTGTGTCATTACCAACAGGTAAAGAATGCTGCTGTGTGCCTGCAGAGGTATTTCAGAGGGATGAAGGGGAGAGAATTGGCTAGACGAACCAAAGCTGCGAGAACGATCCAGTCCTTCCTAAGAATGTCTGTCCAACGACAGCGTTTTATGAAAGAAAAGGGTGCAGCAATTGCAATTCAGTCTGCTTACAGAGGCCATTGTGCTAGAGTTCAGTATACTCTGATGCAAGAAAGTACAGTGCTCATCCAGAAGTGGTACAGATCACGCAAACTGGTCCAGGAGGATCGGAACAGATTTGTTGCTGTTAGACAAGCTACGATTACCTTGCAGTCTGCCTTGCGGGGAATGCTGGTGAGAAGGCTTGCAAAAAGAAGAAGGGCTGCAATCAAGATTCAGTCTGTGATGCGCATGCACATGCAACACAAGCGCTATGTAATGCTCCGTGCAAGTGTCCTGAAATTGCAAGCTCATTACAGAATGTTTGTGACCCAAAGAAGGTACCGTCGATTGCAGGCTGCAACTGTTACACTTCAAAAGCATTACAGAGCTCATAGGGCTACACTGGAGCAGAGGTGCAATTATCTGAAGACTCTCCAAAATGTAAAAAAACTTCAGGCCAGAGTACGTGGACACATTGCGTACAAAAGATTTCAGAGGTTGAGAACATGTGCCATCACCATTCAGGTAATCACTATGCAGTTGTATTCTCTCTCATCAACATGATTTTCTTTGAATATTCAACAGAAGTGATTGAGCTCAGTTGGGAAGGCCAAACTTGTTTTTTTTTCCTTGCTCTCAAACAGGCATGTTATCGAGGGATGATTGAGAGACGCAGGTTTCACCAACTCAAGGAATGCGTATTGATTATACAGAAGCATTACAGAGCTTTCATTCTTTGCCAGAAAGAGCGGTCAAAGTTTCTTCAGCTGCGACAATCTGCTGTTGTAATACAAGTAAGATTGTGACAACTGTTTTATTTTTAGACTTTTAGGCCATGTCTACACTAATCCAGATAAATTAGAAAACTGAGTTTTCGTCTAAAAACGCTTCACGTCCACACTATCGTTTTCATTCTTTTTTCAAAACTTTGTCATCCACACTGAAACGACTAAAAACGCTTTCACCCTGTACTGCGCATGCGTGAAACGTAAGACGCTTTGACACTTTCCGCCTGACGTTTATTTTTTTTTCCGGCTCTTTGAAACGTCGCGGCAAAATATCGAGGAAAAGCACAGAGTTTTTAAAATGGACTGACAATGAGGTGGAGTTGCTGAGCTGCCGCTAAACAACAGCTCTGAGTACACATTCTGTGTCCTTTGATAAAATCCAAGCTGGAGCATGTACAAACTTACATTAATTTTAAAATTTTCAAAGCTGTCAAAACTGAGAGCTTCCAAAACATGCTGCACGATGTGGTCCACCATTTTTGCTGAATTAGTAACGTGACTGTGTCACATGACTAAAAATGCGTCATCATTTTCGAAAGCCTCCGTTTTCACAGTCCACACTACGACATGAAAACTGCGTTTTCAAATTTATCCACTTTGGAGAGTGTTTTCAAAAAGATTTTTGTTTCCTAAAAACGCGTCTCATAGTGTGGACGGAAGGGCAAAACGGAGACAAAAATATGCGTTTTCAGATGAAAACGCATTAGTGTGGACATGGCTTTAGTTTTCTGTTTATAACCCTATTTGAGATATTACGACTTTAGGGATATATTGGATTTTCATTTTTGGTTTGTCTTTGTTTAATTTCAGAGAGCATATCGAGCTTATCAAATAAGACAAAACGCAATGAAAGCACGGGCTGCCCTGAAAATTCAGGCTTGTTTCAGAGGACGCCTTGCTAGACGAAACTACATCTTAAAACAAGCCGCTATTGCCACCATTCAAAGATGTGTCCAAGCCAGACGGCAACGCTCAAAGTAAGAAATTAAGAATATTATTTTGTTTATTTAGCAGTTTGCTTATTTTGTGTCACAAAGAGTCGCAACATGACAATTTTTCCAAATTCTAAGATTTCTAGCAGTCCAGCACAGTGTCCGAGTGATTCAGCTAAGATGGAGGGAAACTCTCAACTCAAGAAAACGGCATGCCGAGTTCTTAAGGTTGAAAAAGTCTGTTATATACATCCAGGCATTATGGAGAGGTCGGAGGCTGAGAGATTCCATTCAAAAGGTAATAGTTCTTTTTGTGAGAATAAATATTTATTAGATAGAAATCGGTAACTGATGTCTATAAGGGAAGTTTGTCTGTTATGCTTTGTCAAAACAGTCCCCTTTGTCTTATAGCTCCTGTTTTCACCTGGCTTTGTGATGCGCGAATTTAAAAATGGAGGGTGTGAAACATTTTGACCTTTTCTTTTGAACGCTTCCAGAGACTTGAAGTTATATATCACAGAAATTAATCCTGCTGCACTCTGTATTGCCTTTTGCAGTTTTCTTTTGCTTTCATAATGTATATTGGGGAAATGTATTTTTAAATTTTGATCAAAACTCAGAAAAGGCCCATACATTTACTTGCCCACACACCCTCCCCTCATAGAAATCAGGAAAGTGGTCAAAAGTCAACAGATAAAAGGATTTTTGTCTGTAAACGAAAAATTTGTTATTTGTTTTTGTTATTTTTATTTGTAAAAAAAAAAAAAAAAAGTATTTGTTTTGTAGCATAAATCTGCTTTAATTAGGTTACTTTTGAAAGTAGAAAAAAATTTTTTTGGTCAGCTTTTACTTTATGGTTGTACATGGAGTCTTGAATAGACCTTGCAGTAATGAAGTTTGCTTTGCAAATACAAACAGTCTGAGTAAAGTAAATACACATTTCTAGAAAAAACGTTTTCAAAGTCCAGGCATTTAGTCATGTGTTGATTATTAAGATTATACTGTTTAATTTTATTGTGCTACCAATTGTTTGTTTTGGTCTCTTGGACCTTGGTGTTTTATTAAATGGGTCATTTGTCCTGTTGTCCTAGTGCATGAAAAAAATTCATTTAACTTCCAATGAACCAGTGAAGCTAAAGAAACAATCTTATTCACAATTAATATATCAACACAAATGTTGTGTACTGACTTTATCACCTCATTCAATCATCATTAACATTCAGTCTTTTCTTTTTTCACAGCAAATAACAGCTGCTGTGAAGATACAGTCAGCTTTCAGAGGCTTTATTCAAAGGCGGCGCTATCACCAGCAGAGAGATGCTGCCATAACCTTACAGAGGTATTTCCGAGTTTTGCGACTTGCCAGAGTGAAGGAAGAAAATCTAAGACGACGGCACAATGCGGCCATTTATATTCAGGCTTTGTGGCGTGGTTGGCTTGCAAGACAGCAGGCAAGTTTAACTAATGTTATTACTTTTAGGCACTTTTGCAATGGAGGCGTGTTTTCATAGTTTCTAGAACATGCTTTTTTCTAGGCACCTTTTGGGGAAACAAAAGCACAAACCCACCACAATGGGAACTACCAGTGATATAAGTGTATAGGTTTATACCAGTTTGTTATAAGATGTCAGTAATAGCAACCAGCCATCAAGTCCAGGGTAGGGTTGCACCAGCTGATCGTAAGTTCTTTCTTAAACTGGAACGTAAAGTCCACACTGGGGGCTTAGTAACTACTAGCTAGTTTATAACTAAATTTGTTCTCACTTCGGTTGCACCACATGCTCTTAAGGCAAACCGTAGTTAGTAGGTCGTAAGCTCTCTGTAAAGTCATGCGTAGTCGCACTGAATGACGTAATATCCAATAAAAAGCATTTAAATCGTTAAACTGCTTTAAAATTCTGCAACTAATGCATCTATATATAACTGCCCTATGAAAATGAAATTAGTCAGTTACTAATAACAGACGATGCACACACCTACATCGCGAGCCGTGAATGCATGCAAAACATGCATGAAGTTACCTGAAAAGTGAGTAAACCTGTTGAACTGTTTAGCTGATTTAACTAAACGTTTATAGTCATTTACATAATAATTTTAAGGCAACAGGTTTACTCACTTTTAAATCAAGTCAATTAATTGCTTTAAAAGCAACTGTTTATCACTTATTTTATTTACTCAACTACTGCCATTTTACAATGCAAGTCCCTAAAACTACCCAGTGTGAAAGCACCTCCTGACTACTCATTCATAGTGCTCTTCCCGCAGCCAGTTTTTAAAATTATTATTATTGTTTTATTATTACTCTTGACTCAGTTGAGGGAACTGTATATGCTAATATTGACTTTTGTTTATCATAACTTAATGTGTGTTAACATATTCACTTTAAAGGTTAAAGAAATGGCTTTTGCTGCAAGACGCCTTCGTTTCACAGCTGCTGTTTACCATCATCTATCCGCAATAAAGATCCAAAGAGCTGTGCATGCACACTGGGCCCTTAAATCAGCCAAACGGAAGATCTCATCTGTCCTATACATCCAGGTAATCCTGTTTAAACCAATATTGATTACATTGATCACAATTTTTTTTTATATGTATTTTTAAAATGTATGGCCATCTTGATGTTCCGTTAAGTAGTATTTTATGCAATATTCTAAAATGCACATAAAAATAGGTGGATGTTAATAAAGCTAATGTATGTAAACATCATTTGACATCGTTTACACTTATGGAAACTTTTCAATTTTTTGCTCTTCAAATTATTTCCTCAGATACTGGTTTTAAAAACATTACCAGGACTGTCATTTTAAGCAATCTTATTGTTGTTTTAGGTACATCATAGTTTTGCTACATAATTGAAATTAATTTGTTAGCCAGAGGTAACATTGTGCAACAGAAGTATTAACCATTAGCTTATTTTACATTTGCTTATGATTAATACCTTTCATTTAAATGTGCGTTTCTCTTTCTATCCCCCAACTTTCCAGCAATGTTTTAGGGCAAAATTGCAGAGAAAGAAATATTTAAAAGACAGAGAAGACATCATCAAGACTCAGAGAGCAGTGAGATCTTGGTTACATCACCGTAACCAGGCTGCCTCTGTTATCCAGCATGCAGTCAGGAAGCTGCTTTTTAGACGTCGCAAGGAGAGGCTACAACGTGGTCTAATTAGGGCACAGGTATGGCGTAAGCAAAAAACAAAACAAAAAAAACCCAGACTTTATATAGAAGGCATATATTCTAAGGCACATATCAAGGCAACGATCCTTTAATAATTAATACTAGATAAATTAAGGAAAAAATATTCTAAATAAGTGCTATTTACACATAACTGCTATTTAATATGGAAAACAAATTATGCTTTGAAATGTTAAATTCTTCACAATATTTTATTTTAATTTGCAAGTTTTCTAAAACTCTTGTTTTCGTTATTTTCAATCTTGGTCTTTTCCATACAATAATTATTTTATTTTTATTTTGTATAAACAGCTCACAGAATTGCATACACATTTTTAACACTAGGAAAACATCCACTAGAATGTTCTTTCTGTCAAAAACTTGTCTCTAAAGCATTTTTTTAATGTATTGTGTTGGTTCCAAATTTTAATGAGTTTCTTTTTTCCTTAGAACACAAGATATTTTAAAGAGAGCTGAAAACCTGTAACCATAGACTTTCATAGCATTTTTTTTCCTACTATGGAAGTCTATGGTTACAGGTTTTCAAAATATCTTATTTTGTGTTCAGCGGACAAAAGAAAGACAAGCAAGTTTAAAAGGTGGGGTAAATGATAACAGAACATTTAGTTTTGGGTGAACTATCCTTTTAACCTAACGAAGAAGCTTTTTTTTGCCCAGTCAACACTATTACAAAGTATTTGAATAAAGTTAAACCAAATGTAGTTCCAAAATCGTCATAAAAGCTGGCATGGCATTAAAAAAACAAACTGTTAATTTGAACTTTTCCCAATTTGATTAATTGTTTTTTAGGCACTGTGGAGGGGTCATTGTTCAAGAAAACGTCACGATACAAACAAAGTCATTTCCATGCGGCAGCGTCTCAGAGAAGTAAATCAAAGGGTTAAGGAAGAGGACAAGCTGTGCAACAAGACCACAACAGCGCTGAGTTACCTGCTCGGACTCCAAAATTATGCTTTCATTCTTGCAGCCTTGAAACACTTGGGTAAGATACTTAAAGTTCTGAGGTTGACTCTTTCATAAAATTAAAACTAATGTTATTGTTTTTGTCATGGTTGTAGAAACTGCCACCAGGCTTTCTCCAGAGTGTTGTGAACGTCTTGTGGAAAGTGGAGCGACGCACACCATTTTCACTTTGATAAGGAGCTGCAACAGAAGTGTGCCTTCAATGGAGATCATCACATTATCCATCCAAGTCCTCCTCAACTTATCAAAAGTATGTTGCCTGATTAAGTAAGGAGTATGTCTGATTAATTAATGTAAATATGCAGGTTTTTGATATTTGTTTTATTTCTTTTTCAGTACCACAGAACCATTGATGCAGTTTATGATGTGGACAACTCTGTAGAAACCCTGCTGGATCTTTTGCAGATCTACCGAGAGAAAGCAGGAGATAAGGTTGCAGATAAAGGCGGCAGCATCTTTACCAAGACTTGCTTTCTTTTGGTTATTTTAGTCCAGGATGAGAGAAGAGCAATGGTGGGTATTTTTTGTTTTTTTCAAAGAACTATTTTTAGTAGGGCTTGATGACATGACAAATATCTCATCACAAGATCTCATCTCATATATTAGCTATGTTTCCATCCACCTATATTTATGCACATTTTGGATATGCGCATAAAAATGGTTGATAGAAACACCAAGATGCGCATAATTTTTGAAAATGCGCATAAAAACATATCCTCATATCTGAGTAGGATAAACTTCTTATTCGATAAGAAAAGATGCGCATAAACTTTGATGGAAACACTTACCAAACCAATTTCAGTATGCGCACTAAAAAAAAGTCATGTGATTTTGTTATAAGAGATCATGTGATCGTACAAATGTGTGTGAATGGACAAACCAGCAGGCTGAGCACACTGTAAAACATCTGAAATGTTGATTTGGTCATTCTAAAACACCAGTATTAGTGTTATTATATTATTAATTACCTCCAGAATTGTCAAGAGAGTCTGTGATCCGCGTCTGACGCCTTCAAACGCCACCGCGCATTCATTGCATGTCAGCATACTGCCTTCTGAGGTGCAAGTCATTTATTAAAGAAAAGATTCACTCAGCTTCTCCTACTGCAGCAAATTCCATTTTTACTTTTAATATTTGGTGCCAGTTAATCAGAAATTGACGATTTTGTTCTCTTTGACTACTTGGATGGAAACGCTGCTTTATTTGCATGTCTTATATGCAATATTCCAGTTATGCGCATAAATTTAAATCGCATCTTTGGATGGAAACATAGATACCGATAACTACATACAGTAGTGAACTTTTTGAAGTGGATCAAAAAATATAAAAAAAAAATTTCCTACGACAAGAACGGGTGTTTTAGGATAGTTTTAGGACATCTTTGATGAAAGGTTTTGATCCACTTCAAATGTTGACAACTGTATTTCACAATATAGCGATTCTTATTTTCTTTTTCCTCATTATTATTATATTTCAATTTAAAGTATATACTCAAATGTGCTCATTCATATGTGAGTCTCTTTTTTTTTTACTTTATTTAAAACTTCAGGGCAAATGTTTGATTATGAATGTACAGTCATGGCTAAAAGTTTTGAGAATGACATAAATATTAGTTTTCACAAATTTTGCTGCTAAACTGCTTTTAGATCTTTTTTTCAGTTGTTTTTGTGATGTACTGAAATGTAATTACAAGCACTTCATACGTTTCAAAGGCTTTTATCGACAATTACATGACATTTATGCAAAGAGTCAATATTTGCAGTGTTGGCCCTTCTTTTTCAGGACCTCTGCAATTGGACTGGGCATGCTCTCAATCAACTTCTGGGCCAAATCCTGACTGATAGCAACCCATTCTTTCATAATCACTTCTTGGAGTTTGTCAAAATTAGTGTTTTTGTTTGTCCACCCGCCTCTTGAGGATTGACCACAAGTTCTCAATGGGATTAAGATCTGGGGAGTTTCCAGGCCATGGACCCAAAATTTCAACGTTTTGGTCCCCAAGCCACTTAGATATCACTTTTGTCTTACAGCACGGTGCTCCATCGTGCTGGAAAATGCATTGTTCTTCACCAAACTGTTGTTGGAAGAAGTTGCTGTTGGAGGGTGTTTTGGCACCATTCTTTACTCATGGCTGTGTTTTTGGGCAAAATTGTGAGTGAGCCCACTCCCTTGGATGAGAAGCAACCCCACACATGAATGGTCTCAGGATGCTTTACTGTTGGCATGACACTGATGGTAGGACTGACGGTAGTGCTCACCTTTTCTTTTCCGGACATGCCTTTTTCCAGATGCCCCAAACAATCGGAAAGGGGCTGCATCGGTGATTATGACTTTGCCTCAGTCCTCAGCAGTCCATTCGCCATACTTTTTGCAGAAGATCAATTTGTCCCTGATGTTTGTTTTTGGAGAAAAGTGGCTTCTTTGCTGCCCTTCTTGACACCAGGCCATCTTCTAAAAGTCTTCGCCTCACTGTGCGTGCAGATGCGCTCACACCTGCCTGCTGCCATTCCTGAGCAAGCTCTGCACTGGTGGCACTCCGATCCCGCAGCTGAATCTTCTTTAGGAGACGATCATGGTGCTTGCTGGACTTTCTTGGATGCCCTGAAGCCTTCTTAAGAAGAATTGAACCTCTTTCCTTGAAGTTCTTGATGATCCTATAAATTGTTGATTTAGGTGCAATCTTAGTAGCCACAATATCCTTGCCTGTGAAGCAATTTTTATGCAATGCAATGATGGCTGCATGGGTTTCTTTGCAGGTCACCATGGTTAACAATGAAAGAACAATTTCAAGCATCACCCTCCTTTTAACATGTCAAGTCTGCCATTCTAACCCCATCAGCCTGACAATGATCTCCAGCCTTGTGCTTGTCAACATTTTCACCTGGGTTAACAAGACGATTACTGAAATGATCTCAGCAGGTCCTTTAATAGCAGCAATGAAATGCAGTGGAAAGTTTTTTTCAAGATTAAGTTAATTTTCATGGCAAAGAAGGACTATGCAATTCATCTGATTACTCTTTATAACATTCTGGAGTATATGCACATTGCTATTATAAAAACTTAAGCAGCAACTTTTCCAATATTTATGTAATTCTTAACTTTTGACCACGACTGTAGAAATATAAAATAAATATGAATTAAATATAAAATACTTTTTAAAAACTAATGATTATGGGCCCAATGTAAAATATTACTATAAATATGACTATATTTGCATGTAAATTGAAAATAATAAAAAAATTCACTAAATGTATTTTGCAACATCACAAAATACATAAGAGCGTAACATGAAATGACAGATGTTTTATTTTGTCCATACCATATATATATATATATATATATAATGTCACATTGCACAGCTCGATCATCAGTACAAAGAAGCTGAAAAAACTTTTAGAAAACCTTTTGATCAATTTTTCATTGTTTGGATGTCTTGTTCAAACAGGAGATACGAAGGCTTCCAAAGGTTACAGATCGCATTCGCAGCATCTACAGACTCACTCTTCGAAAGTGCAAGATGGATGCTGAGAGAAACAAAGTCAAGCAGAAAATGAACACTTCTCTCAATGGAAGTTTCCTTCTCCAGGCCACCCCTAGAAAATCAAAACCAGTGGCAAAGTATGCAGTTTTTACTGATATCTACAGAATAAAACTTTGGTTAAACTTTTTTTATACGGTCCCATTTAGACATTCTGTTGACTGATAGTGGCTTTTTTTTCTAGCTAGTTCTCATTACAGTTTGAAGGTTATGTTGATATACTTTCATAGTCAGTAAAATGTCTGCTAAGGGACCATTAAAATAAAGTGTTTCAAAAAGCATAGAGGGCTGTGTGGAATAAACTAACTTTGCCAAACATTTGATTTCCCCCAGGTTTGCTCCAGATTGGGTTTTACGGCGTGACAAAATGAAGGACATTGTGGATCCTCTCCGTGCGATTCAGATTCTGGCTAATGCTCTCGCCATTGTGCCTTGAAAATATTGCAGCTAAAAAAAAATTATAAACCTGTGGGCTGCCAAAAGTGTTTTATTGTTTCTCAAAAGTGTGTGTTAGGCTTGTAAATATTGTGTATTTTTTGCATTGTGTATGTTTTTATTACATTAACACTCAAATGTTGTGGATAAATGCTATCTGTGCATATTATGGTCTGTTCTGAGACGCTCATGTTAGCTCTTATATGCTGTAAATACAAAAGTGCTTTTAACGCATTTTAATTGAACATTAAAAATAACCACAGCTTTTTCCATGTGCTGATGCTGTTTTGTCTGAACTTTTGTCTGAACCCAAAATAGAAAATTCTGTCATTTTACTCCCCCTTGACTACAGACCAGTTTTTTTTGTTGTTGTGTTGAAAGCAAAAAATAAGATATTTTAGTTAATGTTAGGTAATGTTAACCATGTTCAGATGAGACGTTAAACCGAGGTCCTGACTCTGGGGTAATTAAAAATCCCATGCCACTTCTCGTAAAGTGTAGGGGTGTAACCCCGATGTCCTGACCAAATTCCCTCCATCGGTCCTTACCCATCATGGCTACCCAATCATCCCTATCCACCGAATTGGCTCTATCGCTGTCTCTCCACTCATATAGCTGGTGTGTGCTGAGTGCACTGGCGCCGTTGTCCTGTGGCTGCCGTCGCATCATCCAAGTGGATGCTGCACACTTGTAGGGTTAAAGTATATCGCTTGAAGTTTTTTCCCCCGCAACATTGATGACAAACCTATTCGTTAGTAGTTTGATAATAAGGCTTTAGCTTTGGTGTAAACCAGCTTTAAAGAGGGATTTCTTGTTTCCCAGTTTTTAAGCTGTTGAATTAACATTAAGTCGTCTAGAATTTTTCATACAATGTTTTGGACATTTAAACTATGTGAAAGAGCCTTTACCTGGCAAATGTTTGAAATTAAAATTACCAACTGAATCCCATCAAGTAGCACGCCTTTACGAGGCTGTTCGGGATGTTTCGTTGAAAGGCGAAACCTGAGGTAATTAAAAAACTTTAGAGAAATTATTAATGCTCAAATTAATGCTAAATTAACTATTAATGCTCAAATGACGTTAACGTTACGTTACTATTTGCAAGAACTAGTTTTCTCTTTATTTTAAATCTTTCAGGCAAAAGAAGCCAGGTACGTTAACCGACACTGTGACCAGCTTTTTACATAGCCGTCTTCACGATTTCTTAAGGTAAGCTGATTAAATCATTCCAGCCTAAATCAATTCCTAATTCCAGTAATCTTTATGGAATCATATAATTTGCAACACAAAACTCCAACGTCATTGGAGTCATTCACCCACCATCATTTTTAAGATGGGGTCAAACCTACAAAAAAGGACAAAACCCCTACTTACTGTGTAGTGTGTTCATACTTACTCATTTGCCATTCTGGCAGGTCATGTGGCTGGAGTAAGATGGACTATCATTCAGCACGTATTTACAAAAGCATCTGTATTCAACATTTTCACTTGAAAATTATTATTTTTTTGGTCATTTCTATTGTATCTCCATTGTTCACATTTGGTGGTGGCCCACATCTGAAACGGACATTTTTTTAGACTGTGATTACCAAGAAAACATTGCATTATTCTGTGTTCAAAAGGTTCCAGCTGTGGAAATCTTGTTGTATATATTTTTCTTAATATACATGAGTGTGCTGGTCAATGCATTTGTTTGCTGCCTCTTGTTGAGAGTTAAAGCTAATATTAAAGTTGATTAATAAGTAAATGAAAAGTTATACACTCACTTGCCACTTTATTAGGTACACCTGTCCAACTGCTCGTTAACGTAAATTTCTAATCAGCCAATCACATGGCAGCAACTCAATGCATTTAGTCATGTAGACATGGTCAAGACTATCTGCTGCAGTTTAAACCGAGCATCAGAATAGGGAAGAAAGGTGATTTAAAGGTTCAAGAAACCCTCGAGTACTTTTTTTTTGAGATTTTAACAGATTTGTGTATGTTGAGCCTCATTTAAGACAACGGTAGCGCCTGTCAGCTTTAATTGTGGGGAAAACAAGCTTTTGTCAGTTAATTTCATCTTCTGGGTTTAAAATAATATTTGGGGCGGGATCAAAATCGGTGACTTCATCTATTAGGTACTAACAGACTGGAGGTTTTGGATACTAGAAAATAGACTTTATTCAACATAATACAGCCGAGATGTCTGAAAACAGCCCTTCAGGGCAACCTGAAGTTTCCCCTAGACAATCTGAATCGTATGTGTCCATGGTGCTGCTTTATACAGATTTTAGTCGCACACCTCTCTGCTCCTGTGACCATCTTAGGAAGTCTTTACTGAAAAGTCATGTATATGTTTAGTTGTCGTGTTTTTCTTGGCTCTGAGCCCACTAGCTAAGGTCTACATAAACAACTGTTTTCACACCAGAGATGTCACTTCATAGATGCAAGTGTTTACATACACTGTCATGATTGTACATTAACTTAATAATATGTTCCCTCTTACACGTATAGTTTAATATGAGTATTTAACATATATAATCAGTGCTTTACATATTCAGTTATTCTACATAATCAGTTATTCTTCCGCATAGCTTTCTCATAGCAGGCTCCTGTACATCTTACACTTATCTTACACACAGACATACCCAGTTTTAGCCTGGCTCATGTTTAGCTCATGTTTACTGCATACCTTTTTGAGAATACTTTTAGAGAATACAAACTGCTTCACATTTGGTGAATAAAAAATCTCCGTCACAAGCTGTGAGACCACATCCGCGCACGTCACGCAGAATTTAGCTGTTCGTGAAGGGTCATATGTGTTTGTTTCCATGATCCATGGGGTTTGTTGCATGTTTTTCCCCACGATGCTGTCAGGGCCAATACAGCTAAGCTGTTGGTTTGCAGCAAGCATTTTTGTCAGGAGAGCTGTACGAGAATTGGAAAATAGCGGACTTTGTCTTTTATGAGTTGAGTATGTTACTATTCATCGCCTATCCATGCTGCTGTGTTTGCCTATGTTTAAAATCCTACGGATTACCAGCAGGGCTAATGATTGGATTAGGGCAAGAGACCTGCTGCACTGCTCCACTGTGTCTGCGTTGAGAACCAGGCTCTGTCGGCTATGCATGCTCCTCCCTCTGCTCGCAGCGCTCCATGCCCATCATGAAACATTTTTTGAAAAAACTCTGAGGTAGACTTGATAAATGTCACTTGAGAATGTCCAGTGAGTGGCAGTTCTCTGGGCACAAATTCCTTGTTGATGCCAGAGGTCAGATTTGCATTATAGATGTGGGGCCGACAAATCGGCAGCAACTGCATGTTGCTATCATGTCAATATAGACCAAAATCTCTGAGGAATATTTCCAGTACCTTGCTGAATCTATGCCACGAAGGATTAAGGCAGTTCTGAAGGCAAAAGGGTGTCCAACCCAGTACTAGTAAGGTGTACCTAATAAAGTGGCCGGTGAGTGTATATAACCTTTCAATATAAAATCTTTACTACTTTTTTACTTATAAATATTGGCCAAAGTTTGATTGTTAAATATACCCAAATGAATTGTATTGACACAATTAGCATCAAATAAAATGCTATAGGTATTACATAATTTAACTTTACCAGCTTTGTAGCTATACTGTTGCTTTGGTGATTGCTTGTTGGCCCAAGTCAAGACATTTGTTTGTGTGTTTTTTTTAAAGAGTTTTTCACTTTTTATTGAGAAATCATAGTAGAGGACAGACAGGAATGCATTGAGCAGAGAGAGGGGAAGGGTTGGCATAGGACCTCGAGCCAGGAATTGAACTCGGGTCGCCATGAGCACCATGGTGCTACATGTCTGTGCACTTAACCACTAGGCTATTGGTGCTGACCTAACACAACACAGTTAATTAAACCTGTGACATTACCTCCTGCACAGACAGGGAACAGGGAACATTCCATTCTCCATTTGACAAGCAGGTGATTTTATTTAACCCTAGTAATTTAGATCCCCTTCCAGCACCTGAAAAAGTTACTGCGTGTCCAGGTTTGACTGAAATCTCAGGCCCTGGTTGTCCTTCATGTTTGTCCTTCATGTTTACTGTGAGGTTTGCAGCACGTGACCTCTGGAAAAACAAAAGACCTGATATACTTCTGTGTTGAGTAATCAACATACCGCACAGTGCATACGTTGCATGTAGATAAAGCAAATGCCATTGTGAGCATTTATAGTTTTGCCTTCTGTCTGTGCTGCTCTACCAGTAACGCTCTAGTAGGCAGTTCTAGTTTCTTTGTCGGTGTTTTGAGTTTGTGCCGAAAGTACATGTGATTTATAAGCGGCAGGAACCACCAGATGTTTAACAACTTCATAATGAAGTCATAAAATCATAAAGTAAATATAAAAACAAAAGTATCCATCTGGAGCTCCTCCACGGCACTCAAATGTCATTATGTAAAGCAAGATGGCTAAAAGGTATGTGTGACAGATGTTTTAATGAATAACATTTAAAATAAAGTGTTTCTTTTATATATATAAATATATTTTTGTTCTACAGTTATTAAAACATTTAATGTGTAAAAACAGTTGTTACATTTTTAGAACAAATTTGTCGCACGTATTAATACCGACACATTTTGGATAAAGGTTATCCCATGATCCATTTGACAGGCATTCAATTGCCCGTTGGCCAAACATAGTCATGTTTCCATCTGTATATTAAAAAAGTAAGATATGGCCAGGCTTATACGGTAAAAAGATACTTGGATGTCCAAATAAAATGTCAACATTGATGAGATGCCCAGCCCCACAAGCAACTTCTGTTGATGAAAATAAAAGATCATAAATCATAATGTCTGTTAAAGTGTTACTTGAATAAAGAGGGGTTTAATAGTAGCAGACTTTAACCAGTGGCATTAAATAGGAGTAAACAAGACATTAAAAATCTACTGCAGTGTGTATTAAAAGTACCGTAGGAAGGTTGTTTTGTAACTTGACTTGAAATCACATGAAAAATTCAGGCAAGCACTATAAACACTAGTTTAAACAAACATGGTTGTATTATTTGTTTAACAGCATTTGATTGGATGTTTAAAACATCTGTCATATATGTTTACCATTGTGTTACCTTGAGCATTTGTTGAGACATCCATGATAATTAATAGAAGAAAGTGACAAATCTTACAGTCTTTCATTTTTAAGCTGTAAAACACGACAGGGGGTTTAGCACTGTATAGGCAGAGTCACCAAATCAATTACACTTTTCATATTTAACACAAAGAAAAGATTTGTTTGGTATTACATGTAAATTAATATGGAAGAAAAATTCAGATGACCTGTTTTCCAAAACAAATTCTTGAATTTTTGAGGCTGGTTGTGCTATGAGTTTGAGGACTAAGTGTAATGTCGCTGAAAGTAAGCGCCCCCTTGACTCTGCCCCCCACCAAACAGGACTCAGCCGCACCCCCATGATTTTACTAAAAAAAACTCAATAGGGACCTATTATTAAGCTTAAGAACTGCAACATGCGTTAGTTTAGTAGCGCACAGATGTACTACTGAAATTCACATTATAATTAAACTTTTGCTGACCTAGAATATTGAGTTTTACTGCAATATGTCTTAAAGTGGTTTCTGGAATTAATTGGCACAGAACTACAACTTTGTCCCATTTAATGATTTTCAAGTTTTGTAAAATTAGGATCACACATCTTTCTCCCCTCATCTTTAAATTAACTTACTACACACTACGTGAATACTACAAAGATTTCACATTACCGTCTCTGTGACGCCACATGACTTTGTACGATGAAGTTGCTGTAGTTTGCACATTACATGAAGGATCAACGACTATGTTTTCACTAAAAAAAATCTCTGAGGACTTCTGTGTCGTTTACAAAACACATGCACAAATAAAACAGGAAAAAGATGATTCGCGAGTGGGTTTCTGATATAAAACAACAATCCCTCAAAATCAAGATGATAGTAAGATATATGCTTATAATGCAGGCATGTTTGCAAAAACAGAAGAGAGATGAGAGTGGTTGAGAATATAATCCCCATTTGAAAGTTACACAAAACTGAATTACAGACAGGTCTAGATGTTTACCCTGCTAAATATTTCTCAAATGCTGGTGATGCATTTGTGCGTCTTTCTTTTTGTTTTTTTTTAAATGTGCTTTGTGTATTTATGTGAGCAGGCTCTGTGTTGCTTTATATTTCTAGCTTGTGTATTCAGTCTGTAGAAGACACTTTCAGGTAATAGAATAGTGTAAACCATTAGCTAGAGGAGTTAATGTCACATTCATACATGTACATTTTAAACGTTTCCTTAAGTTTTACTTGGGGGAAAAAAAAAATCCAAAAATGAAGGAACTGAATTAAAATTTTATTTAGAATTGCTCCATTAGTTTTTGCTTACTGGAACAGCAGACACTTCAACACTGTTTTATTCAGTCACTCACACACAGGCAGAATCATCTCTCCGTCATTGCATATTTGTTTTGGGTTGCCAATCATTTTCCCCCTCTGACATGCAAATTGAATTTGATCCTTGTGTGGTGAGAATATCTTGCGTGGTTCACCATATTTCAGCCTTATACCTTTTTCATCCATTGTATCCAATGTCACAGAACAGGGCTCTGAAACAAACCCACATTTAGATCACTCTGTGTTACAATGTAAAGCCATTGATTCATCATATATAATACTTGCATACATAAATATATTTAGTAATTTGCTTTATATTTTTACAAAGGCTTCTTTCAGACTAATGACACATTAATGTTGCATTTCAAATTCAGCACATAATTTGAAAAATTTATATTGGTATCAGAAAACCATATTTTCGTTTGGTTCAGCCAGAAACAGCCTGCAGGATAAGGCGTATTTTGTAAATCTGGCCATTGTCTTCTATAGAAACTTGACACTTGACAACAACAATATCTATTTCAATATATTAACAAATAGATCATTATCAGCCTTGTTTATTGACTGTTGTACTGACTTGCATTGACCAAAAAAAAAAAAAAAAGTGTAAATTCTGTATTTGTTGTTACTGGTCCCGCTCTGCCTATTGGCTCAGTTGATTTTATATTGATTAACATATAGATGTATATTTTATTACTTTTAGTGTGACAGTGACAGATTCATCCTTGCAGATGTTGGTTATATAGAGATTTATAGAGAGAGAGAGAGTGCTAAAGAGGTCAATTATTTATTTATTTAATTATTTATTATTATTATTATTATTATTTTAACTGCAGCTTTGTGTAAATGTATATTTAATCTATTTTTTATTGGCCAATTTGATTCATCAAATTTTTCTTATAATATGATGTGCTATTTTGAATGGATTGTTTATACTGACAGTTTTACTTGTTATGTCTGTCTTTTGAGAATTTGTTAGACCAGTCCAATTTTATTTAATCTTTACTGCAATTTGTGGCACACATGCTTGGGTGTAGTGTGATCATACTTACTCAAACAATAAATATGTCCTATCCATTTGCCATTCTGACAAGTCATGGAGCCGGAGTAGTTGGGGCGATCATCCAGTGTGTATTTATCAAAGCACTTGTATTTGACCATCTCCCCAGATGTATATTCTCTTTTTGCCATGTCTATTGTATCTGCATTGTCCACATTTGGTGGTGGCCCACAAATCCCTTAGGACAAAACAAGCACATTTTTTTTTTCAGTCATTACCAGGGAAATATCTCTTTTGATAAATAGTAATAATAACAATAACATTTTTACGCTGCTAAACCATAGATTATATTCCAATGCACATTATTATGAGATTAATATGCTGAAACCACTTTGTTTTGAAAAATCTTGGTTGGAGTTCTCTAAATATAATATGATATAATATAATATAGGGCGGCAGCACGGTGGCGCAGTGGGTAGCACAATCGCCTCACAGCAAGAAGGTCGCTGGTTCAAGCCTTGGCTGGGTCAGTTGGCATTTCTGTGTGGATTAAGTTTGCAGGTTCTCGTAGTGTATGAGAGTGTATGGATGTTTCCTAGTGATGGGTTGCAGCTGGAAGGGCACCAGCCCCGTAAAGCATATGCTGGATAAGTTGGCAGTTCATTCCGCTGTGGTGACCCCAGATTAATTAAGGGACTAAGCCGAAAAGAAAATGAATGTATAATATAATATAATATAATATAAACGATGATCTACATCTAGCCAGTTGATCTCGCAGAATAAAAGGCTTATCAGCTGTTGTATAAGACTGAAGGGTTGTAATTAATAATATAATGCAATACAATACAATACAATACAATACAATACAATACAATACAATACAATACA
>CAIGQW010031024.1:8035870-8060338 GCA_903798125.1 Danio choprae
CAATACAATACAATACAATACAATACAATACAATACAATACAATACAGTGACTAGGTCTGAATCAGACACTTTTAATGGGTGATTGTTTTCCAAGATAAATCTAGTGAGGCTAATTACTTAAATATGAGTTAGAGTGATGCTTGCAAGCACTACCAATAAAACTTAACTAGTTAAACCTGTGGCATTACCTCCTGTACATGCAGGAAATGAGGGGTACCATTCTCCACTTGGCAGACACTTGATACTTTCTGGGCCTTTTAATTTAGATCCTTTGCCAACACATGAGAGAGTTACTGTGTGTCCAGGTTTGACTGAAATCTCACGCCCTGGTTGTTCTTCAATGTTTGATCTCATGTTCCCATTGAGGTTTGCAGCACATGTGACCTCTAAAATAACAGAAAGACTTGGTCAGTCAAGCATCCTCCATGTGAACCACAGCTCTGTCTTTGTCCAGTCCGAAGGTTTTACTTTCAGTGGCCTCACCTTCACATATAGGAAAAGGGCTGCTCCATTCTCCATTTGACTGACAGGTGATTTCTCTCAGTCCTTTTAATTTTAGCCCATCTCCAGTGCATGAAAAAGTTATTCGATGTCCAAAATTGACCGGGCCCTCAATATCAGGGTCCCTCTCAATGTTTATGTTTTCCATTGTTGTGTTTAGAGGACACGTTACCTCTAAAGCAGAAAGTATATGATTGGTCACATATTTATGCACTCAGAAGCATTTGTAGGTCACGTTTCTCAGTGTCATATGATTCTTGCAACATTGTTAAAAGGTAAGAAAAAATATGTAGGAGAATATCACTGCCTAAATTACTATGCTGCCCAAAATTTCCTACTAATTTATGAATTGGTGATCATGAGCTTGTCGCATTCAAGTGATATTTTGTCGGAAAGACAAATCTGGAAATTTGGTTAAATAAATGCAAAAGTTTGTTCGGTTTATAAAACAGACTTCAAATTAATGTTCATTTACACAAATATGCACAACTTTAACAACAAGTTGCTCAGCTCGGGCAGCAAAATGATCTTTTCTTTCCCTGTAGTAAATAAAACCACGGAGGCCGTTCGTGTCCAAGATCTGATTAGGGAATCTATTATTTACAATAATTTCAATAGCATGTAAAGGCAGAATATATCTATCCTTCGCATCCTCATGGTGAAATATGGTTTTATACTAAGGTATTTAAATTTGTTGTTTGTTATTTTCAATTTAATAATTAGGGATTACGCATCACTTTCCGGATTATGGATACTTGGGTTCTAAAAGAGCCTGCAAGACTTGTGCAAAAGAACATAACTGCAAACCTTGCGGAGCAATTCAACATTGTCCAATATATGACTGACAACAAATACAAACAGTAACAAGTTATTATCTTATACTTATAATCACTCAATCTGTTACTTGCAGTGTTCATGCACATGCACATTTTTGTTAACATGAGAATATTTTCAAGTACATACATTTCATGTGTGAGCCCCCAACAAATGTCCGGCATTTTCAGCTGTGATTTAACTAACATAACAATTTTCAACAAATCTTATAATTAGTTGTTGAAGCTCAAAAGAAATGGATATCGATATTTTTCATTTTCAGTCATGTAAAGGAACTCATACAAAATATGCTGACTCTATCTTGAGTTTGAAAGGCATCTTAGTCTCAAGCTCTGTTCATTTTGTCTCTAATCCTTACATCTTTTATGTTGTCAAACTGAAACTACCTCATAGGCTTGCCACATTTAGTTCATCCTTAACCTGAGCATATGTCAAGTGAGGCAGCATCTCTACCATTGAGAAATCAAATTTAGTTATGTGAATCAGTGAACTGATCATTTACATCACAGCTCTGCATTTTACATAGCAGTATACCAAATAAATACATAAGTTATATTAAAAATAAAATATTCAGTAAAAATGTAGACCACAGTGTTTTTGGAATAATCCAGATTTTCAGTAACAATACATGAAAAAAACAAGAAGAATCCAAGAATAAATAAATATTAGTATTTTGCGCACACCCATAACAACAAACTCAGTAAAGAATATACCCCATATGTCCTTACCTACACATTTAGGAAATGAACTACTCCATTCCCCATTTAACTGACAGGTGATTTCACGCTCTCCTTCTAATTTCAGTCCATCACCAATACATGAAAATGTCAGCCTGTGTCCATGCTTGATCAGCTCCTCGTCATAAGGCAGTCCTTCCACTTTGATGTTATTCTCTGTGGTGTTTAGAGCACACGATACCTCTGAAGAAAAAAAAGAAGCAGCTTAGGTTCAGGAGCTTAGGAGGCAAATTTCTAAAGCATCATTAAAAGAGGGAAAAAAATAAGCCTAATTGCATCTTTTAAGTAATCGTTGGAGTACCTTCACATACAGGTAATCGATTGTCCCATCCACCATCCCGACATGTTCTGCTGTCAGTTTGACTCATCATCTGGTAGCTGGAGAAATATATCTTGTAAGATTTTATTCGAACATCTCTGTTTGAACATGACGCTACACCAGCGGTCGCCAACCCGCCGCCTTTATCACTTTCCAAGTAGTGATAATAGTACAGTAGTCCCAAAAATGACAGAACTACAAAAATAATTGATGCATCACTCTAATTTTCTTGATCTAACTGCTGCTTTTATTTTCATTATTGTCACCGGCCACAACGTTGAGCTCTTCAAATGACATCTTGCATCCAGTGAGGCCTAAAGTAATAAGGAGCTGTTCAGATATTATGTCTTTGCATGCTTAAATTCGTTATTTCACATGGAGACGCACGGTTTGCATGTGCAAATAGGACGCGATGCACACGTGGTGCAACACCCTCATTTTTTTTTATGTGTGCCTACAGCGCAGCGAGATGAAAACATTTTATTAAACTGCAAAAATGCAAGGCACATTAGCAGTGCACAAACTCTCACTGCTAATAAAACGGCTTCAAAAAGGCATCTCTCACCTCAAACAACACATTCGGCTCTAACCTCCCACAGTAATATCCAGCTGCAAACTGTAGTTTGCCTTATAACTTTGTGAATTGATGCTGCAAAGCATGGTTCAAACCGCAGTTACAATTGCTGAATTATATTGTAATGTTTTAGTATATTTATTATTGTTATAATTTATAATATTATTAAATAATTAATTTTTATTTGTAGAATTTTATTAGAGCTCATTTATCAAATGCTAATGCCTGCAGAAGTATAATTGAAAGTCATTTTATTTTTCACCCAAATGTTCACCCCTCCAAATGTCATCCACATGCATTGATACAGATTTTCTTGCTTGCATCAACTATAAAATTTTAAGTAGGTTAAACTAGTCATAGATTTGTACATAGTTAAACAATAATTAAAGGTGGCAAGCTGGAAATGCTAATGAAAAATGTAGCTTCTATATAATGTCAGTTTTTTTGATGTGTAGATCTTGGCTTTCAGCAAGACCGAGGTTCGGGATCTTAGACTAAAGAAGGTTGGTGACCACTGCCCTGCACACTCACCCTTCATTGCAGATGTATTTGATAGTCGTTCCATAAACAAAGTTTCCATCATTCAGCTTAATGTAGTGACCATTTAGAATGTCTGCAGGCGACTCACAGCGCTTGACTGAAGGTGAATCAGAAGCCAAGTTTAAAGTATTATTGCAATAGATCAGCATTTTTAATTTTTGTGTATGCGCCTTGTATACCCACGTGAACATATTCCATTACGCAATTTAGCCCATTTTTTCTCCACACAAACGTAGGTGATTTTTTGCGAAGAGGTATAGCCATGTTTGCAAGTGTAGTCAAGCGTATCACCCGGATTATAGGAGTCTTTCTTGGAGCTTTCAGGAACAAATGCATTCGCTTCATTTGGGATTCCAGAGCAGCCTGTTAGACAGTTAAAAAAAATGGCATTATTATCATCAATTCATTTAGGAAAAATGGAAATGCCTTACCATTGGGTGTAGAAGCATCAACGCTGAGGTATGTCCAGACAAACAAAATAACGAGACTTGATCTCATTTTCAACAGTTTCCCACTTGATGCCATTTTCCCAGATCTGTTAGTTTGCTCACACTGGGAGATGAAGAAACTCAACAAACAATGTCTTTAGCTTAGTTAATGTTTGCCAGTTCAGGGCAGGACTTTTCATGCTGTATGTTGTTGTTTGGATTACACAATGCATTTATGAGTGGTCAAGTCATTGTGTCTAGTAAAACAGAATTTAACAGACATGTAGTGAGATTTAACTGGCAGTGTACTAGAGGAAATGCTCCCAATTTGCTTTATTTATTAATTTAAGAGATTTGTGTCGATGATCAATATATCGACGTAAATTCATTAGTGTGACCTCAATCATTTTTGGTGATGCAATATAAATCATCTATCTTGTTTACATAAATGGATGTCATCAATATTTGATCTAATTGTGCAGCCTCTGTCATCTCATCAAATCTCTGGAGGTGTCTTAACACTTTTAGAAACAATGCTTTCTTACTGAATTTAATTTTTTTCCAAAAAAAATTAAATACACTGAAGGTTTAGAAGTCACCTTTGTAAAGGTTTATATTGATGAGCCTATTTTTAATTTATTTCAATAAATTCAATAAATAACAGTCGTCAACCATTTCGATAAATTGTAAAAAAAAAAAAAATAATAAGTTTTTTAGTTACTGACAAACCTGTAGATTGTCATTTTAAACATTTTATATTTAGTTTATTTCATAATATTTCTTTGTTATTGTTATTATTAACAACAGCAATATTTAATTTTTTGCAAAAATAAAAAAATCTTTTTACTTCTGAAAATGAAAAATGGTTTGGACTAAAACACTTTTATGTTGTAATATTATTTTATCAAATATTTTAGGAAATCTTGTTTTGTTTACATATTTATTTATAAAATTATGTTCTGAAAAAGAAATCTACAATTAACCACTTGAGGGAGCTCTGTCATGCTGCTCTCCTGTGTATATTGTTTTTTAGTTTTTTTTTGAAACATCGATCAAGCTGAGGTTCTCTGGGACACATTTTACATGTTCAGCAAACTGAACCACTGCAAAGCAAATACTCTGTGCAAACATGAAGTGTACTTTGTATGAGAAGATCAAAATACAAATAGCCTGGAACTGATGGTTTAAAGCAAATGAGGCAACTTTTTTTTTCTTTTCGTTTTTTAGGTAAGAGCTACAATTTCACAATTTATTGATCAATGGGATCTGAATAAATCCAAAGGCTTTTAAATAACTGATTTTATTTAATTTGTTTTGTCTCCCATTTGTTACCCGAGCTACCCGTATGTTGCATAGAGCATAAATGAGAAGGAACAGTGAAGTAAAATAATCATGTTTACACTATTTTAGTATTCTAGTAATACTAGCTAACAACATTTGCTTACTACAGTGTTAGAAGACTGTTTGAGTTAGTTATTTGCATGCAATTATACACATTTTTACTACATTTGTAAGTATACTACTTGTATAGAAACTTAATCCCTGTAAGGGAAAAGTAATTTGGGCCCATTGAACATTATTATCAACACAATAAAATATTAGTCAATAAACACAAGAACAATGTTAACAGCAGTTAGAATAATAGAACTTCTAAGTTGTTCTGTAAACTGTAAAATAGTTTGGGTTCCACACAACCCATTTGTGTTGGGACAACATGAAGAACTTAAGTTAGCTTACTAGTTTTTATTCATTTTAGTGGATTGAACATAAAACAATTAAGTTGTCCCCCAAAAAAACTCAAGAATTGTGTTGTTTCTGCTCATTTTAATGAAGTAGTTTGAACAAAAAGCAAACAATTTTTTTGAGTGTAGAACACAGAAGCATTACTAATCTCTCTAAAAACAATAATGTAAAGTAACTGGCCTTTCTGATAATTTTATTAATCATGTTGCTATATTCCAGGATCATTGGACATACATACCTCGGCCTACATTTTTGCTAAAAAACAAACAAATAAAAACAATGAATAAAAAAAAATGTTGCTACTGTATGTTTTGTTGCATGTTTCAGATGACAAATTCACTGAAGGGCGTTGTCTACATTTTAGTGAGTCTGAAATATGTTGTAAGTTTTAGAGGCACAGGCTGCTTGTACACATTTATGAGAAGGTGCTTACGCTTACATTTAGTCATTTAGCAAACGCTTTTGTCTGAGGAAGCATTCAGCGATTTAACAAGAGGCAATATACACAAGAAGTGCTAGTTATACAAAGTAACTTGTTTGTGCTTAGAGAATTCAGCGCTAGAGTAAGAGTGCTATAGTTTTTTTTACGGAGAGAGAAAGAAAGGGTAATGGTGTGTTCACACAGATGTGGATGAAGCGTCAAAGGCGAAGCATTCACATGTTGAGTAAATGCAAAGATGCAAATAGACATCCTGTCCTAGAGTATTCTTGTGAATGAGGTGGCGCAAATGATGTGATTCGTGCGAATGAAGTGGCACGAATTGTGCGTTTTGCACGTTTATTGTACGAATTGTTCAAGTTGGAAAATCTGAACTTTAGTGGACAATCAGGAGCTTTCTCTAGTATGGGCATGATTATGATAGTGCCTGTTGTTGGTGTCCCGAGGTGAAATCCTGCTGTCAACATGGGACAACATCTCATCAAACTGGGACTGGCTCAGTCGGAAGCACAGTTTTTCAGCCTTCCTAAGTAAAGTTTCACAAACTAATTTTCGAGAGGAGCATGTGATATGATTGATTGTGGTTGGTGTCTCATCTGTAATCATTAGTAAGCCAATCGGATCATTCCAAACTCACTATAAATAGCTGGATTAGCATTACTCCTTTACCTTAATTTTTTGAAGACCGCTCTTTCTACAAAAAACGCTCCAGCTTCAAAAGCTTCTTACATTATCGCACCACCAAACCTATCATTTGGAAAATTATTGATAAACAACAACAAATTCGGCGAGAGCCCCACTCTTCCCAAAAAATCCAGCCGCAGCTCAGCGTCACCCAGCCCCACCAGGACTGCAAATCAAGCATGAAGCCCCCGCAAGACACAGTCTACCTGCTCTTTTTTCAATTCAACCACAATGCCATCAAAAGATCTTCTTCTTCTTTCACTTCATGCCACCACCTGCTTTCCCCAGGGTCATCCTACGCATCCGCCATGCCTTCAACCCAAATCTCCAGCAAGCTGACAGTTCACAAACTCCGGCAGAATCTCTCTGACGCTGGTATCTGTGCCATTGCAATAAAGCCAATCTCTCACCCATGGCCGTTCTGTCGTACCTCTCGTGGTTCATAACAGGAAACCTCACGGAATATAACGACACCCCAACAAAAGACAAAACATGTCATATATCTTTTGAAAGCTGAGACTCTAGCGACTTGAATGATTCAAACCATTTCAAGACACATTAAAACAGTGGATACAATTCGTATTTTGTGTTTAACTGCCAACAACCAAAGAAACGATAATAACCGAAGAAACTCAGCCTTCAAGCCTTCAGTCTGTCCACAGATCCATATACAACACTGCAAGGGCCCAGGTAATCCAATTCAGTAAAATACTCAGTCAACTTCTCATTTATACATCAATAAACATCCACGGAATGCAATGCTATCATGTCAAACTAGTAGCCAGAACAATCAAATCTATAATGCGTTTGGTAGAGTAACGTCCTTTCATACGTAAACATTACTAATATTTTGAAATCAAAATGGCCACCCACCTTTGCACTTTTGTGATGGACATCTCATTGAACCAATAGCTGGATCAAAGAAGTGTTACGAACCACCAACATCCAAGGAGCTCCCATGATGAGAGACGGTCTCTCTTTGACGTGAATGGGTCAACTCAGTCGCAGTGATTAACAATTGAACATGTTAAATATGAGTGTTTAAAGTATAGAGAAGAGAGGAAGGAAATAATAGATATCTTAAGGAGAAAGGTAAGGAAAATAAAAAAAAAATGTAGGATACTTACTGGGACATAAGTTCAACAGCGACAATGTAGGGTATAAGATTTTATAAATTTTTATATAACACAGGGTTAGATAAATGGATGTAATATAAATTTTAATAATTCATGTAAATAAAATAAGTGCTCTGTTTAAGTTCTGGAAATTAAGGAGCTCAGCGTGGAGGGGGGAGGAGCTGAAAACACAGTGCTAACCGATACCTGAGCTCAGAAATTTGTGGGATTGAAACAAGAACAGACTCTGTTTGCATAACAAGTACAATAGGAGGCGATATGCATGAAGAATGCAGTTCACCATAAACTAAGAAGAAGAAGAAGAAGTTGCAACGACTTAGAATATGACTTCTGCCAGATAAGCTTGTAATATTATTCATGTTAACATAATAAACATAATGCTATTTTAAACATGGATAAAAGTGGTCAAAGTATTTATTAAATGGGACATTGTTTTTAAAGTCCATGGTTTTGATGAAACCAGTTGATTAAAAATAAATAAATTAAAATTAATTAATAAATTAATTACAAATTTTAGCATATTGAGTGTAGAAGTCTGATCGTAACATGCCATAGCAACTCATGCTTCCATTCCATACACAAAGAGCGTCACAAGAGAGTTTTTCATGTGCAAGTTGGTTGGAGGTATAATGGCAAAGAAATCGAGCAAACACACTTCCCGCTTGACAGTGATGAATCAGAGGAGGACGTTTCAGATGAACAGAGTAATGTTTCATCCGTTCACTCTGTGGTAGATACATTTGCATTTTAAGCAAATTTACAGGATCGCTAAAGGGTTAAAACTCCACTCCACCATCACTTCACCTACCCTGCATTTAAGAGGAACCTCCAGGACACGCTCCATACCCTCAGCCCACCATCTCTCTGTCAGAACAAGAACAACCCGGACTATCAAATAAAACAGCAAGAAAGCCACGCCCCCAGCTGAACCTCCCCCAGACTCCACCAGAAAGATTCCAGGATCACCCTCACAACAACAGCACTGTTCATCAAATGAACATTCCCTTGGACAATAGTTAACCTCTCCAATATAAATTATTTTTTATAAATAAATGGTTGACTCTCTCGCTTTTCCTTTCAGAAATCCCAGCAGCTGGCTCCAGAAACAGAACTGCCTCCAACAACCATCCCTCCCTATTCAGAGACTACACTCCCATGAGCCACCACTTGCACAACTCCATCTCCCTCATTTTACAAACTGTCGCCCCTCCATCATATCTTACAGCATAAAACGCATTCAAACACTTCCAAATCCCTTACAACCCACCATTTCCCAAGTTTCCCCACTCAACAATATACAGTATAATTCTTTTCCCACCTCCATTTAAATGCATTTCCACCTATCACAAGGTTACCTATCCATCCATCCAGACCGCATCTTTGATGTTATTTTCAACCATTCATTTGGTGTCCTTAGATTATGGGTCTCAGGCTCCTTTTTATTTTGTATTTGTATAGAAGTATTACCAAAGCCTTGCAACAAAATACATAGACCCATACAGAATATATATAAAATTAATAACCAACTAGGTTATGTGCTACCCTGAGGAAAGGCAGGTTGTTTTGAAAGTGCCACAATAACTTCATATGAAACATCCAGAGTTGAACTTCGTGCTTTATGAATGACAGCCAATGATGTTGACAATGAACATTCATATAGAAAAAAGATAGGTAAGGAAAATCTTTACAGACAAAGAATTCTATACGGGGCCTCAGAGTGGCGCACTGGGTAGCACGTTCGCTTCACAGCAAGAAGGTCAGTGGTTCGAGCCTCGGCTGGATCAGTTGGTGTTTCTGTGTGGAGTTTGCATGTTCTCCCTGTGTTGGCGTGGGTGTCCTCCGGGTGCTCCGGTTTCCCCCACAAGTCCAAAGACATGCGGTACAGGTGAATTGGGTAGACTAAATTGTCTGTAGTGTATGAGTGTGAATGGGTGTGTATGGATGTTTCCCAGAGATAGGTTGCAGCTGGAAGGGCATCTGCTGAGTAAAACATATGCTGGATAGGTTGGCA
The DNA here is from genome assembly GCA_903798125.1 of Danio choprae. Lineage (NCBI taxonomy): Eukaryota > Metazoa > Chordata > Actinopteri > Cypriniformes > Danionidae > Danio > Danio choprae. Next base: position 8,045,818 of record CAIGQW010031024.1, read on the forward strand.
GTTCATTCCGCTGTGGCGACCCCAGATTAATAAAGGGACTAAGCCGAAATGAAAATGAATGAATGAATTCTATACGGTCTATCCAATAATACATCAGCAGTTTCTGTTTAAGAGGATGAGAATGATGACATCTCGAGGGAGTATTTGAGTGAGGTGCTGGACCCCTGAGAGAGAACAGAAGTGTTTACCAAACCAGCAGAAGATAGCCTCTTTTGAGGAAGACAGGACGATGATCTCTGTAGGACACCTCACTCTTCATGGAGGGTTCATGTACAACAAGGTTTTCAGCACTTCATCTTCTTCAGAGTTCCTCTAGTTCCTCCAGATTCCTCTAAAGTGGAAGCTGAAAAATAAAATATGCAATACTACTGTAGTGGGTTTAGTTGCTTTTTGTTAAAGGCATGGGTTTAAGGAAATTATGTCTATCATGTTTCTCTCTTAATCCTTGTGCTATTCTGTATTCTGAAACTCTTGTAGCTAAAAAAAGGATACACTTTTCTAGGTGGATACACCACAATTTCTAGCATCAGTCTTTTTCAGTGTCACATGATCCTTCAGAAATCACTCTAATAAGCTGAAAATCATTGTGCTAATTAATACCCATTTAAGCCAAAATAGATTTTTTTTTCAGGATGCCATAAAAACGTATTTATAATCTATAAAGTTCCTAAACTAAAGTCTTTGCGTTTACTTTATAAACATTGTATGCATTCTTGCCATTAGCTTGATGTTGCTGTGTCTCGCACAAGGCACTTTATTTTTGTATTGTTTATAAAGGTCTCTTTATAATTTTTAAAAAATCTAAGACTGAATACATTTAAGAAAATCTCATTTACGATTACCACATCTCAGATCTCAATGCAAACACATGACCCTTTATAGACATTGTTTTTAAATAGTAGTGTAAAGAAAATGCTGTACTTGTTAAAACAACCATTTCATTATTTATCCTTAAGATTACATTCAGCTCTGCTGTGTCGGTCATGGAGGAATGGAGTGCATGAGACTGATTCCTGAAAGGCTACATTGACCAACAAGTCTACGCTTGATCCTGTGGGCCAGCCTGACCTCCCGCTGGTGCCCTACCCACCTGCAGCTTCCACGATGGACATCCAGCTTCCCCAGCCCCCGGCGCCTAGACTGCAGCTCCACACAGGAAGTTTGGCCAGAAGAAAAATGATCGTGCCCAACAGAGCCTGGTTTCTCTCGAGGTTTTTTTCCCTTCACTTCGTCAATTAGTGAAGTTTTTTTCCCTCGCCACTGGCCTGCTCGGATCGGAACTTGTGGAGCTGCGCATCGGTGGATTTGCTCTTCAGTATTTGAACTTTCAGCAGTGAAACTTAAACCACACTGAACTAAACTAAACTCTGAAATCTGGACTTTACTAAACATGTTAAGCTGCTTTGACACAATCTACATTGTAAAGCGCTATATAAATAAACTTGAATTGAATTGTCGAAAAAATCTTTTAATCAAATCTCATTAGTAACCTATTAAAAGGTAAATTCTTACTGAAAGGTGAGCTGTCTGCATCTATGTATGAATGTCACCACTACAAACTAACAGGTACAGCAAACTTCTGTAATGTATTCTCTATTGTACTGTATATTAATCAGCACAACTGTTTTTATTAGACAGAAAAAATAAATAATTCATAATAATCATATCTACTTTTTATACAGATTTAAAAAAAATTATTAGAAAATCTTGATGCTGAAAATTCACATAAATAATTACATTTTGTGTTAATGAATTGGTTTAACCATCAAAAATGTGATTTTATGACTTCAGATCTTTTGAGGAATGGTAATATTTGGTGACTACACCAAACAAAGGTTAAAATGACCTCACAAAAATACTTATATTTTATGTTGTTTTTGACATTTTTCCACATGTCTGTGACTATTAATTGCACTTTAGCTTTGTAGATATATTATGAGAATTAAAATGCATTACTATATAAGGTAAAATGTTCAATGTATTTGTTATTTTAAAATATTTTTCACAATAGTGTCTATTTAATAAAGATAAATAAGTAAATTTGGCAGTGTTTAGAGTATCATTCATTCATTCATTCATTTTCATTTTGGCTTAGTCCCTTTATTAATCTGGGGTCGCCACAGCGGAATGAACCGCCAACTTATCCAGCATGTGTTTTACACAGCGGATGCCCTTCCAGCTGCAACCCATCTCTGGGAAACATCCATACACACATACACTATGGACACTTTAGCTTACCCAAGTCACCTGTACCGCATGTCTTTAGACTTGTGGGGGAAACCGGAGCACCCGGAGGAAACCCACGCCAACACAGGGAGAACATGCAAACTCCACACAGAAACGCCAACTGACCCAGCCGAGGCTCGAACCAGCGACCTTCTTGCTGTGAGGCGAACGTGCTACCCACTGCACCACTGTGAGGCCCTAGTGTATCATTAGTTTGTATTTTTTTATTATTCCTTTTCTCTTGGGACAACAGGGAATAAACAATTCAGTAAAGTTGCTTTAGCAAATGTAAATTTACCAATATACTTTTAAATTAGGTGAAACCTAAAAAAAAAAAAAAAACATGCTGCAACAATTTAAAATATTCATTTGGGCCAATAACATGATTGGGCAGACTTGGTTTTTCAATTGGCTCAACACACTATTTCTCATTGAGCCAATGTTAACAGGCTGTTGCTACGATTGAAAAAAAAAAACAAACAAACAGTTTGCTGAATTTCATTTGGGCCAATTGAAAAACTTAGATGTGACCAGTCACAAAAAAAATGAGTTTGGGCAGTAATTTTGTATTTTTTTTTTACAATGCAGATGGTAGCACTTTACGTTACACGGTCATAATTGATAAATAAATGTCAATTTAGAGCTTACCTGTTCCTACCCGTCAACTTGCTGGAAGATTTGCATTAAAATGACGACGCCGTTGCTGCGCAGGTCACGGCCACACACACAAAGGAGAGAAGGCAGGAATTACTTTGTGAGTATTTATTGTGGAGCATGCACAAACAGTGGGTAAACAGGTGAGCGGTGCAACGGGTTGAAGGCTCTCACACACACACACACACTAGTCCAAGAGGTAAGTTCATTGCAATCACCAACGTAACAAAAGTCACTTCCCTTAAAAGTCACTTCCCTTAACAAAAGTCACTTCCCTTAAAAGTCACTTCCCTTCGTTTGCATCCACAGGTACGTAAAGCAAGCCTCAAAGGAACACAGGAGAGATTGGCGCAACAGGGAGAAGATCCTAGAAGCAGAGACCATCCAACGTTGATTCCAGCCGGTGAGTAATTGATTGAGGTGAGTATTTATAAGGAGTGGGTGATTAGAACTCTGGTGATTGTTCACAGGTGTGGTGTGTATCCAATAAATAGCTAACTCAAGATATTACGAATGTTATGAGTAAACGTGTTCTTGTAGCTTTTGTCCTTTTGTTGGCAGGTAATTTGGTTAGTTTTTTCCAGGTTTATTTTGGTACAGTGGATAATTAGAATGAATTTATTGGTTCTGAGTAAATGTCCACTTAATGGCCCAAGCAAATTTTGATGCCTCTGACTGAAGGTAAGAAGTTGGATTTGTCTAATTTTGAGTATAAGACCATCATTCATAAATATTTGCCTTTATGGGGAAAATGAGGACAAATTGTCTGCCCTGAATATGACCAAATTGGTAACAGTAAACATAACATATTATCAAAATGACATATAATATATAGAAATGTTATGTTATATCTGTAAAGTATGTGGAGACCAGGGTACTAAAACTAAAAACGCCTTTCATTAAAAACGCACAGCACAATGGCAACATGTCCTAGTAAATCAATTACGGGCTAAAGACATAGTTACGTTGGCAGTAAATCATCAAATTACCAAGTTATTACTAATAGAATACCTGTCTGGGACGTTCTTGGTTATTTTATTACGTTAGTGGGACATACTGACAACGTTGTGATTTGGTATTGGGATGGTAATGGAATTACCAGCAGACAACGTTGTGGTTACGTTGTCACGAAATAACCAAAAATGACCAATATGTTATGTAACTGTTACGTCGTATGTTAGCTGGGATTGACTTCCATATTATTTTCCACAGGTATATACAGGTTTTCAGTTTTCTTCAAAATATCTTCTTTTGTGTTCAGCAGGAGAAAGAAATTGAGTAAGTTGGAGTAACTTTTCATTTTGGTTAAACTATCCCTTTAATTAAAAAAAAAGTTAGTTCACAGTTAGTTCACTTTGTTCTTTAATACAGTTTTTGCAAAATACTGGTTAGTATGGATATTAGTTCACCAAATTAAAATAACTTTAACTCTGTATTCTGGCTTCATCTCTGACTGTGAAGAACAAGTTTTCAACGTTCCATTTTAGTTTGTGAACCACGCCAAGCAACATTATTAACAATTTATCTACAGGGATTAAAGCACTTGTCATACAAAAAAAATAGCTGAAGTATAGCAGGTATCATCCAGCGTTCGACGAATTAAATCACATCTTTATGTCCAAGCTCTGATTTTCTGAGTTTTGCTTTGCTTTATCTTGGGTACTATGCATTGCTCATTATCACCTGGACTGCTTGTATATATATTCAATAAAGCTGCACCTGCATCCTTGCCCACTGTGACTCGACCCCTTTCGTGACACCCATAACAGGAAGAAACATCAATGTAAATATATTTAATATTATAAATATAATTTGGCCCTCACAGTGGCGCAGTGGGTAGCACATTGCCTCACAGCAAGAAGGTCGCTGGTTCAAGCCTCGGCTGGGTCAGTTGGCGTTTCTGTGTGGAGTTTGCATGTTCTCCCTGTGTTGGCGTGGGTTTCCTCCGGGTGCTCGGGTTTCCCCCGCAAGTCCAAAGACATGCGGTACAGGTGAATTGGGTAGACTAAATTGTCCGAAGTGTATGAGTGTGAATGGGTGTGTATGGATGTTTCCCAGAGATGGGTTGCAGCTGGAAGGGCATCCGCTGCGTAAAACATGTGCTGGATAAGTTGGCGGTTCATTCCGCTGTGGCGACCCCAGATTAATAAAGGGACTAAGCCGAAATGAAAATGAATGAATGAATGAATGAATGAATGAATAAATATAATTTAAAATATTTCTTTAAATGTGGGGTTTTCAACCTTTTCAATCCCCTTGGCCATAAAGACAAGGCCATATTTTGAAGTATTTGTTTAATTTGATTTTAAAAACAAATGTTGCATAATATCTTGTGATTTTTTTTATTTATTTTTTATTTAGCAACCATTTATTTTTATTATTCTCTACACCCATTTAATTTACTAACACCCCAATGTGTAAATAAAAAGAGGAAATGGAGTTGAATGTAAAAAGAGACCACACTCACTGTAATAGTTTGAATATAAGCTTTATTCTCAAGCATTGTTAACGCAATGTCATATTACTGTAATTGAAATAGCAGATTGAAGTATCAAGCAAGAGTGTGTGTGTGTGTGTGTGTGTGTGTGTGTGTGTGTGTGTGTGTGTGTGTGTGTTTTCCTCCAGCTGCAGCATGTCTGTCCATCTTCATACATCTGAGGAATCTTCAGATCTTCATACAGAAAACGAATAAATGCAAAGTAACAAGATTGTGTGTGTTAATGTAGTTTTTCCTCACTTTACGACAAAACTTGCTTTACTCATAATGATCATTACAGTATTTTTATGTCATTCAAATTTAGCATTTTAAAAGAACATATACTAGTTTGAATTAAATGTTGTTCTCAATGTCATTAAAATATTTCATAGTTTCATACCTCAGTGTTTCACTCAGGATTGTTCTCAGTACTGACCTAAAGAAATGCAAAACCACAGATTTCAATAATATCAATAAACACTTCGCTAAGCATCTTTTATAATACAAAATATTGAATTTATTGTGGCATTTAAAATTTTGCTTGGTTAATTTTAAACTAATCTGGTGAACAATTTTTTATACAATGTTTCTTAGACTAAAAACCTATTTTACACAAGTGTAATTTAACAGTAATTTTGGTGACCGTAATGTTTTATTCAGCAAGGGCACATTATATTGATTAAAATTTACAATAACATTTACAAAAATATCCCAGAATCCATCCTTGTTTAAATTAATGTTCATCAACTATATTTAGATGAACAAATTGATTAATCATTAACCTTAATAATGCAAAATGTGTCTACTGCTTTGTAAATAGCACTTAAAATGCAAGCATCCTCACCCACAGAAAAAGGTTTAGTGTAATAAAAAGAATGGCAAGATTGTGAAAAGAATAAGTTAAAGTTCATTTAACAAACTTTTAAACAAATGTAATGACTAATATGCAGCAAGTCAAAGCGCCTGCTTAGATCCCTTTGAAGCTGGATTAAAAGTCAAATTGGACCTTCAACCTATTGGTTTCCACTGAAATTCACTATATAGTTGAAAAATCCTGGAATGTTTTTATCAATAAACTTAATTTGTTCTCGACTATATAATGAAAGACATGAACATCCTGGATAAATGGGGATGAGGAAGTTTTGCTTTCTTTAGTGAACTGATGCTTTACTTAAATATTTAAGTATATATGTTTAACTGACAGATAAGGATGATTTAAAGAAATAGCTGTATACTGTCAATGACCGACTCTACTTGAAATCAAACCTCAACAAAAAAGACCTATTAAATGAGCCTCAATATTATCAGGTTGATTAAGATGACTGTAAATCAGCCACAGTCACATCTGATGACCTCAGCTAATTCATGTAGATACTACACAAACACATCAAATAGCACTCAAAATGCAAGCATCCTCACACAAAGAAAAAGGTTTAGTGTAAATAAAAGAATGGCAAGATTCAAGAACACATCTACTCACATGATTCAATGTTTAACTTCCCATCAAAACATGCCATTCTCGTATAGGGGTATCCTGTCCTAACGTTAGTCCATCCATCCTTGCAATAATACTCATAATAGTAATTATGCTCTAAATAGTCTGTTGGTTGATCGGGTCGTATGTTGTGCGCTTTAAAAATATCTTGTGTAATTACACAAGGCTCTGTGACAGAGACAAAATAAAACTGATGAAACATTAAGTTCAAAATTCACTTCATTTTTCGAGCGATTCAAGGGAATCATCTGGAGAAGAATGACTCACTCAGACATTTTGGAGGGGTTCTCCAACTCCCGTTTTCACAACTATAAGGTCTCTTTGTCTCACTCAACGTATAGTAAGCCTTGCATTCATAGTGTACTTCAGTAATCACTTTTTTATCTTGAGCTCTAATAATATGACCTCCATTTTCAACATAAGGTGGTGGTGGGCAGATGTCACCTGAGCAAATAACAAATAACAATATCAGACACATTTTAATCCATTTTATGCATTTTGAATAGATTCATCATCACTTCATTGTGACAATTTAGTGTACATGGATTGTTTATGATATTCATAAAACATGTTTCCACATTATTCAGCTGATATTTGCAGTGGATCTAGTCAGATGTGACCTATTGTAAATCTTAGTTTATTTTCGTCAAACTTTAAGTGACTCACTTGTGCAGACAAAGTTTCCAGTCCATTTTCCATTTTCACAGATCCATTCTCCTTCTGGAATTTTATTGTACGGCTCCACGCATTTGTATTTCAGAATTTCTTTATTGTTGTACTCCTCTTTATCTTTTTCTGGTACCATATAATTCTCATGTGGCCTGGGACACTTTGCTAATGGAATAAGTAAATACAAAATATGCAGAAATAGTGCTATATGCATTTTATAATGACTATGACAAAATGCCCAAATTGCCTTGGAAGAAAATATGTAGAGAGAAAATTAATGGAATTAATTATTTATTCATTCATTCATTTTCTTTTTGGTTTAGTCCCTTTATTAATCCGGGGTCGCCACAGCGGAATGAACCGCCAATTTATCCAGCATATGTTTTACGCAGCGGATGCCCTTCCAGCTGCAACCTATCACTGGGAAACATCCATACACACTCATTCACACACATGCACTACGGACAATTTAGCCTATCCAATTCACCTATACCGCATGTCTTTGGACTTGTGGGGGAAACCGGAGCACCCGGAGGAAACCCAAGCCAACACGGGGAGAACATGCAAACTCCACACAGAAATGCCAACTGCCCCAGAATTAATTATTTAATGTTTAGATAAATGAATTTGGATGTGTGCATCATATTTAGTCAAGTTTTGCTATCATCTTTTATACATTTAGATAGCAATTTTTTATTTTGCACTTTCACTGAGGATTAACATGACATTTTTTTGACAAATAATTCAACCCTCTTCTGCATTGCTTTGAGCAGGTGAGAAGACATTATTGTGAGGGAAATATGTAGCCCTGTGGGATTGATTTGATTTTGATCTAATTTGATTACATCATCACTGGACAAAACCTCACCTTCACATGTTGGTGTTTCTTCCCAAATTCCTAAGCGGCAGAAAACTCTACTTTCCCCTTTCATTGAGAACGTGCTTCGACATGCATATGTTACGCTAGATCCATCTATATAAAAGTCTTCGCGTTTGGATGTTATGTCTGCATTTTCAACTTTTGGAGGAGTGTCACAGTGGTCAACCTCTGGAGAAAAAAAAAGTATGTAAATTCATAAACTCCAAAAACACTGAGGTGAATATTGTCCATAGATTTATTTTTTCTGTGCACTGTCAATGTAAACCATCACTTCACCTCCCAAAATTTTGAGAGGGTCTGGATTTCTACTAATATGAAACATAAAACTGTATGTAATAATCCACATAATATGTTACAATGCCTGTATAAAGAAAATGGCGATGAGGCTTTTGTGGAGTCAGATCAATGATTTTAAATGTATCTCATTAATATATTTAGATTTATTTCAAAATATCAAAATGTTTTTTTTTGTTTTCAACTATATTTGTATTTAATATTCTTTAAAACAATGGTTACCTTCACATGTTGGTGTTTCTTCCCATTTTCCATTGAGGCAGAAAATTGTACTTTGCCCTTTCATTGAGAACGGTTTTCGACATGCATATGTTACGTTAGATTCATCAATATAATATAATTTTGGTTTGGATAATATGAGTGCATTTTCAACTTTTGGAGGAATGTCACATCTCACACGCGCTGAAAAAAAGGAAGACTTGGTAAGATTTTAAGTTAATTTTATGAACATATACAAACCTGTTGGTTTGTGAAGCTCACCTTTACAGGTTGGGGTTTCCCATGTGCCACTGATGCATTTTATAGAAGGTGGATTTGATATGAATCCTATATCACAATCAACTTCAGCGGTTTCTTGATCTTTAGGTTTTACTTTTCCATTCTGAACACTGGGCAAAGCACCACATTCTTCCTCCCCTGTAAAGAAAGATGACAGATAACATCTTTGAATACATTATCAACTGTTTCACACCTGAGACTGAGAATAATAAAACTGACGGATGCACAGAGGAGCATCAGAGCCTTTGCTGCATGTCGCTGAACTCCACCATTCCCCATTGAACGGTTTGTAACCCTTGTTGCAGGAGTAAACGATTTCTTTCTTGTTTAAGGGTTTATTAAACCCATTTTTCACAGATAGATCACGACAATCTTGCTTTTCTGCAAGGAAACAGTTTCAAGGCACTTCACATCTCATTTCATATGTTTTTGAGCAATATATAATTATTTGATTTAATAATGAAAAAGTTATATTGACTTTCAGTGGAATTAACGGCAGTAATCTTACAAACCAGTGCATTGCTGTAAACCTGCCCATTGAGCCTGGGGATCACAAGTGATTTCAACAATTTCTTCAGGTTCAAATCCCGGATTACATTTATATTGTAGTGTTGATGTAGTACTGTATCTTTCTCTTAGAACTCCTTGAATCTTTGCATTTGGGATATTAGGTCTTGTACACATTCCTGTAAAACAAATATCCGTCATACTAATTTGAATTCATCTCCGCAAATGAGAGACAAAAAAGTTGAAAACACTGCAACATACCAGTGCATTGCTGTACGCCTGACCATTGACCCGATGATACACAGGTGATTTGTACAGTGCCCTGTGGTTCAAATCCAGGGTGACATTCATATTGTATTGCTGAATTGAGTATGTACTTTGATTTCTGACCACTTGTGATTTTTGCATTTTGGAGATCAGGCGCTGCACAGACGATTTCTGTAAAACAAATCATAATAAGTGAAATTTGCTGAGGAATCATTTACACAAATTGTGAGATTTAACAGCAGGACATACCAGCACACAGTGGTTTTGGTATCACTCCATCTCGTGTGCATGTGGCTACTTCTGCCTTTTTATAATACCCCCAATCACACTGGTAATTTTTAGATTCGTCCAGTTTCCAAGTCCTCCAAAAGTAGGTGGACAGATGCTGGTCACGTGGAGGTTCACATGTAATCACTAAAACAAGATTTGAGATCTTTTAATAGCATCCAGTAATGTCATAACCAAATCCAGAAGTATTTCTCTAAAATCTTACCTTCACAAACTGGATTATAGTTCCACTTCCCGTCATCTTGACATTTAAATGATCTGCTGGTTTCTTTGGAACTAAACCAGGTTTTTTCAGAGCAGGTGATTGTCACACTTTCTCCCACTCTGAAAATAGTTTTCCCTTCTGGGATGACCATTTTCACCTCAAAGTTTGATGTAAGCTCACAAGTTACAACTGTAAAAGTCATACGTAGTTATATAGAAGTTACAAAAAAACCCAAAAGAAAACTGTTAATACAATTTGTTGTCACTAAATAAGTATTACAGACACATTTGAAATGATTTAGGAACTTTTACAGTTGCTAAATTGCTAACTTAAACCATCAAGCTCTGCTGTTAAGTTAAAAGTCAAACTAAAATCATACAAATATTTTGTTTTCAGTAACTATAAACCAGTGTGTCACAAATGGTTCAGATTCAGTGTTATCTTCACTTTGTTTTTCATAACAGTGGTGAATTACCATCACATTCAGGGTTCAGAGTCCAGCCATGTGAAGCACATCTGGGAAATGCGTCTCTAATCTTGAACCCTTTGAAGCATCTGTATTTTAATGTGGCATCTTTCTGGTATACTGCCATCAGATCAACAACTTCTCCATTTGGTATATCAGGTGCTGTGCATGTTATATCTGGGTTCAAGGGAAAAAATAAAGGATCAACATAATTAAAGTTGTTCATTGAATTGAGTTGTTCACAAAACTGTGATCTAAGAAAAAAATAAAATCAAAGAAAACAAAAGTGAATGAACCTATGCACTTTGGAACCGGGGCACTCCAGTCGCCCGTCTCTGTGCAGTGAATGTCTCTACTTCCATCTATCTTTTTCTCAGAAGATTCACACTCAAAATGAATAACTTCGCCATAATTTCCCTCCTCTGTGTTGCCTGACACAATCACATCTCTGTTTGCGTGAATAGCTGGACATTTCACCGCTAGACAAGAAATTAAAATAGAAATCAATCACGCAACAAAAAAAATTAATTGTAAATTTTCTTTAGTAGTTTATGAGAAAAATCTAAAGGAAATAGTGAAAAAAAGTGTACCTTCACACTCAGGGACGGCATTGTCCCATCCTTGAGATCTGCAGGTACGCTGATTGATTCTGCTTGTCATTTCATACCTGTCAACATGTTTTCAACTCTTTACAAGTTTAAGGAATGTTAAACCGAGGATGACAGTGTGTGTCATATAATAGAAATAAAACATAAAACAAGTTTACCCTTTCTTGCAAGTATACACCACCGTTGTTCCAAATACAAACTCTGTCCCCTCTGAGAGTTTAAAATCACCGTTTACAGCGTCCCCTGGATGACTGCACTTTTTCTCTATTAAAATCAAACAAGTTTTACTCAGCATAATGGCATAGTCCCCACCAACAACACCCCCCCCCCCCAAAAAAATAAATAAAACCACCCCAAATAATAATAATAATCACACTGATTTCTTTCTTACTTGCACATGGTCGCGCAATGTTTTCACTCCATTTTCCGTTTTCACACTTTAATCTGTACATGCCAGTAAAACCTGTCTGGCAAGTCACTTTCACTGTTGTTCCATCAGCATATGAAGCTTCTGAAACTGGTTCTACATATTCATATTTAATGTTGTTTCGAAGACAATCTGAAACAGTCATATGCATGCGCACACAAAATGTTTAGGAAAGTGCATACAATATAACATTTATATTGAAATCAATAGAATTCTAATTAAATGGACTAAAAATTATACTTGCCTTCACACTGGCCACAATTTAAGGACAACAACCAAACAACGTAGCCCAGGAGTTTTACAGGAACTCTCATTTTGAGCTCAATTCACAAGTAGCTTTTTTGTTGGTCTGTTTCTGGACCTCTTGCCTTTCTGGGGATCAGCAAGTTAATTATTTACCAAAGTCGAAAGAAGTTCATTCTTACACCACAGCTCTCTGTGGTCAGGCAATACTTCCTGTTAAAAAAAAATTGTTGTAGCAATTCATATTAGCATAGAAAAGTAAAATCTCTTGAGTCATATTTAAGTAACATATGCACAGGAAACCATGGGCAGTTGACAAAATAATTGCGATATTCACCTTTGATCTCTGCAGTTTAACTCTGTTATACAGGTTTTTTTCATTGATTCATGTTCTTCTTGAATCACATCAATCAAATACTTTATACATTATACTAAATTAGATATTAGCAAGAATGAAGATTTGCTACTTTTTCAAGCCTCTAGATACTGCAGTAGTAGCTGTTACAAAATAGATCTGTAACTGCCATTGCAAAATGTCTATCAGGATTGAGAAATCTGATTAAACTGATACTGATAAACAAAAACAACAGAAAAGGAATTTAACTGTGTATTTGCTCTGCTTAAATTGTTGTTGTGTACTAGATGGCCTTATCTCACACTGAAAAAAAAGTTTATCTTTTCTTGTTTTACCGTAAAAGCTGGATGTAATTTTCTGGATCTTACAATGTGGGCTTTTGGTAAACATTGAAATGCAAAACTCAAAGGTCTTCAGCTTTATTTGCAAATGGTTGCTGTGTGAGTTTTGGCACATTCAGCAAATGGGTGTATTTTGGTGTGTGTGTGTGTGTGTGTGTGTGATTTATTATTTACAGTAGTCTGCAAAAACATCTTCAGAAAATGCTGGTAAATTAAAGCTAAATAGTATGGGTTTCATAAGGTTTGCATTTATTTTTGCTTTTACTTCATATTAATTGGCCTTAACTACTAGGTGCTTAATCAAAAAATAAAAACAGGGTATGCAGGTATTTGATCAATCATTAGTACAATGTAAAACGAGTATTTACACAATACGTACGTTGTAAGAAATTATTATTGTTGATGTAAGTATTTGTTAGTTATTATTTATTATAAGGCTGCTTAATATATGGGACCTATTTTTTTTTAAATTTGATTTAAATATTTCAAACTGGGTTTTGTAGATCCCCAGGGGGCTGCAAGGGACCTCTTGAAAGTCAGCAAGAAAAAGTGTTATAATAATAATAATAATAATAATAATAATAATGACAATAATAATAATAATAATAATAATAATGACAATAATAATAATAATATTAATAATGACAATAATAATAATAATAGAGCTTAATAAGAAATTATTTAATGAATAAATATAATATTACAATAAATTACCATTAATAATAATAATAATAATAATACTATTAATATTAATAATGGGCCTCACAGTGGCGCAGTGGGTAGCACGTTCGCCTTACAGCAAGAAGGTCGCTGATCGCTGGTTCGAGCCTCGGCTGGGTCAGTTGGCGTTTCTGTGTGGAGTTTGCATGTTCTCCCTGTGTTGGCGTGGGTTTCCTCCGGGTGCTCCGGTTTCCCCCACAAGTCCAAAGACATGCGGTCTAGGTGAATTGGGTAAACTAAATTGTCCGTAGTGTATGAGTGTGAATGGGTGTGTATGGATGTTTCCCAGAGATGGGCTGCAGCTGGAAGGGCATCCGCTGCGTAAAACATATGCTGGATAAGTTGGCTGTTCATTCCGCTGTGGCGACCCCAGATTAATAAAGGGACTAAGCCGAAATGAAAATGAATGAATGAACGAATATTAATAATAATTATTATTATTTTAAACAATAAAATAATGAAAATAATCCAAAATAGTAAAGAAAAATAACTTCATTCATTTTCCTTCAGCTTAGTCCCTTTATTCATCAGAATATGTTTTACAGAGCAGATGCTCTTCCATCTGCAACCCAGTTCTGGGAAACATCCAAACACACTCATTCACACACATACACTACGGCCAATTTAGTTTATTCAATTCACCTGTACCGCATGTCTTTGGACTGTGGAGAAAACCGGAGCACCTGGAGGAAACCCACGCGAACACGAGGAAACCATGCAAACTCCACACAGAAATGCCAACTGACCCAGCCGGGACTCGAACCAACATCCTTTTTGCTGTGAGGCGACAGTGCTAACCACTGAGCCACCGGGTCGCCCTTATAAATAAATTCAAATAATAAAATAAAATATGGTAAATAATCTAAATACAAGATATATAAATAGACACTAAAATATTAAAT